>JAVJIF010017290.1:0-114828 GCA_038442645.1 Agave tequilana
CAAAGAGTTTTTGACTTTGTCAAAATTATGATGGTAATTTTAATAAGTCAAAACTTTGTGGAAAGATCCTATTTCAGGAACTCTCATGATACTGTCAGAGGTGTAATATTAACTTGACAGAGATGAAATTTTTAATGACCTGTCACTTTATAGAGAAAGTGACAAGTAGAATTGGTACCCCCAGGGAGGGTGAAACTTTTATCAAGTATTTGGGATTACTTGATTGAGCTCAACTGGAAATTTGATGGAAACCTGTTGATGGTGTAGTATTAACCTAACAATGTTTTTAGGTAGACTTGTATTCTGTTGAAGAGAATAACAAGTGGGACTAGACTCGTGGGAATCTAGAAAGTTTGTTACCGTCAGAGGTGTGATATTAACTTAACGGTTGGAAGTGGTCTTGTCAAGTGTAATGTTAACTTGACAAGGATGTGAGTCAGAGGTGTGATATTAATTAACTCAGAAGTGTCACTGTCATAGGTGTAATGTTTTACTTGACAGTGAGGGTAATGCTAGAGGTGTAATGTTGACTTAGCATTGGTCATCTCGGCTTGCATAAGGAAGTCCGAGGGAAAGTCATGGCCATAGGTGTATTGTTGAACTTAGCAATGACTTGGATGCTAGAGGTGTGGTGTTAACTTAGCATCATCCATTTCAGCTTCGGTGTGGAAGTCTGAAGAAAAGTGACTGTCAGAGTGTAATATTAAACCTGCAGAAACTTGATTATTGTTTATGGTGTGGTGTTAACTTTAAACAGTAATCTGTCAGAGGTGTGATATTAACTTGACAAGATTGACTCATGATAAGAGTAATTTGAGGGCCTGTCATTCTATTAGTGAAATTGACAAGTGAAAATTTTGAAGTGCCAGAGGTGTAGTGTTAACTTGGCAAATTTGAAATTTGATACTCCGTGTAGAGTTGACAAACAAAACTTGTACTCGACAAGGAATATTGAAAAGTTTCCATTACCAGAGGTATAGTGTTAACTAGTAATGGTTGTATTTTGTAGACCTACCATTCTGTGAATGAGAATTGGTAGGGGATTTTGGAGGAAAGAGTGGAGCCAAGTCCACTTTAGGATTTTTAGAAACCCTCAGCTATCACCGGATTTGAGGTGCCTTTACCAACTACCGTTTGAGTGGCTACCATGCTATTCCCCTCAGCATGATGAGTTGTCGAAGACTTATGTTAGACTTAAAAGCCAACATTTTTCCTCTATCCTTAGCCGTCGGAGGCGTCGGATGTTTGATCAGAGGTGTACTTTTTAACTTGATCGGTGGAAGGATACCGTCTAGGGATAGTACTTCTTCAGGAACCTGCCGTTGTAGGCATCATGAGTTTATCGCCATTCGAGGTTATGAGGCGATATGATCCATTTGAGTAACTGACTCTACTACAAATGGTCCTTCCCACTTGGGCTGAAATTTGCCTTTTGTCTTGTGCGTCATCACCATGGGTCTTCTGACGGCTAAGACAAGATCGCCTTTCTTGAAAGTTCGCATTTTAACTTTCTTGTTGAAGGCTTTGGTAATTCGAGCCTGGTAGAGCTCGATTTGCTGTTGGGCCTGCAGACCTTATCATCTAAGGCCTCCAGTTCTTGGAGTCGCTGTTCGATGCTTCTCCTCAGTTTGTCATCTCCGCTGTCAAGGCGACGCGTAGAGATGGAATTTGGATCTCTAGTGGGAGCACGGCTTCGCACCCATAGACCAAAGAAAATGGCGTAGCTTTAGTTGGGGTTCGCACAGTTGTGCGGTAAGCCCATAAGCTTCACCCAACTTATCGTCCCAGTCTCGTTGACTTTTCGAGACGAACTCCTTGAGAAGCTTACCAATGGTCTTGTTGAAAAGCTTCTGCGAGGCCATTAGCGGCAGGATAGTATGCCGTTGAGGACACACTCTGGATTCTGAACTTGGCACAGAATCTCTGGAAAGCCTGGCTAATGAACTGGGGTCCATTGTCATGGACAATTCGTCGAGGTACACTGAAACGGTAAATAACGTGATGTTTCACGAACTTGATCACGTTCGACGATTTGACCTCCTTCAAAGGGATGGCTTCGGCCCATTTAGAGAAGTAATCGATTATTGCCAAAATAAACCGATGTCCTTTTGATGATGGTGGGCTGATAGGGCCAACCACATCCATCCCCCACATTTCAAATGGCCAAGTAGAGGTCGTAGAGTGGAGGTACCTGGTGCTTGATGGATGAAATCCCCATGCACTTGGCAAGCGTGACACCTTTTAGCATAGGTGACGGCGTCAGCAATCATCTTGGGCCAATAATAACCCAATCTTTAGAGTCGATGTGCCGTTTTTTGGGCCAGGTTGATGGGTTCCACACATACCGTCATGGGCTTCCCTCAATATCTCTTGGGCTTCTTTTGGTGAGAGGCACCGGAGTAAGATCCCGTCATGCGATCGACGATACAATGTTCGCGTAATAGCATTATAATAGAATTTGGGGCTTTCCTTCTAATGGCAAGCGCGCCTCTCTGGTGTCTTCAGGCAGAATGCCGTATAAGACGAAATCAATGTAGGGGATTCGCCAGTCTCTAAGCTCTGGACCGTTGATGCTTCAAGTGCTTCTTCGCGGTGACGACCTCCCGTTGACTCCTGATAGTCCTCGAGAGCATTTCTCGGGCAATACAGGTTGTAGCTGTAGACGAATATCTTCTCCATTGCTCCAGCTGGAAGAGCTAAGGAGGCAGCCAGGGATGCGAGTGCATCTGCGTGCGCATTTGCCTGCGCGGTACATGGTCGATGTAGAAGCTTGTAAACTCCTCGGCCATGCGGATAGTCACGTTGTAATAGGGTACTAAGTCTTCATGTCTGACTTCGTACTCCCCGCGAACTTGCTGACGATGAGCTTGGAGTCGCCGTATGCCTAGATTTTTAACGCCAATCTCATCGGCGAATTGCATCCCAATCAAAAGAGCGTTGTACTCCGCCACATTGTTGGAACAAGGCTCAGTTAATGAGACAGCTCGGGGAATCACATAATTTTGTGGGGATACGAGTACTACTCCTACCCCTGCTACTACGTGTCCCTTCGGGCTTGTTTCTTGATGCACCGTCGAAGAAAAGTTGCCATACTTGACTTTCGAACGATGTCTGAGTCAGGCAAACTTCAGCAACTTCATCTGGGAGATCCTCGTAGACTTTGGCTGCCCTCGGATCTGGGTGCTCAGCTAGGAAATCCGCGACTGCTTGTCCTTAATGGCCTTTTGTGGTAAAAAGCGCTTCTCATATTGGAAGCAATATGGCCCATTTTGCCAGCCGGCCATTTAGCGATGAAGGTTTAGTCATAAGTAACCTCAGGGGGTTGACTTTTGATATGAAGTTTATAGTTTGGCCTACCAGATAGTATTGCATTTTCTGGATAGCGAACACCAGTGCCAAACATTCCTTCTCGATCGGGTTATACCGATGTTTCGGCTCCGATCATTGTTCTACTCAGATAGTAGATTGCTTGCTCACGTCCCTGATCATCATTCTGAGCTAGTAGAGCTCCCAAAGAATGATCCTTGCTCGGACGTACACCAGAAATGGCTTTCGGATACTGGAGCTGCAAGGACTGGTGGTTGGGTGAGGTATTGCTTGATTTCCTCGAACGCTTGTTGGCAAGCGTCATCCCAAATGAATGAGACACCCTTCTTCATTAGCTTAGCAAAGGGTTGGCATCTTCCGGAGAGGTTCGAGATAACCTGCGGATGTACGCCAATCGTCCCTGCAATCCTCTGAGTTCTTTGGATTTCTCGGGGTTGCATCTCCTGGATAGCGCGAACCTTTTCCGGGTCCAAGTGAATTCCGGTGGATGTTACAACAAATCCTAAGAATTTGCCACTGGCCACCCCCAGGAAGGACTTTGTGGGATTCATCTTCAGTTGATGACCCGCATGATGTCGAAGACCACCTTCAGGTCCGCTATGTGATCATCTTTAGTGCGGCTTTTTACCGCGATGTCATCAACATAACATTCCACCGTTTTGCGTATTTGCTGATGGAAAATGGAGTTCATGGCCCTTTGGTATGTTGCCCCTGCATTTTTCAGTCCGAAGGCATGACGGTATAGCAATAAACCCCCAATGGTGTCCTGAAGGAGGTGTGCTTTTCATCGTCAGGATACATTTTGATTTGATTGTATCCTGAGAATCCATCCATGAAGGACATTCGTTCGAATCCACAAGTATTGTCAATCATGACATCTGTGATTGGCAATGGGAATTCGTCTTTGGGACAAGCCTCGTTTAGATCACGGAAGTCGATGCAGATCCGGATCTTCCCGTTCTTCTGGCAACTGGGACAATGTTGGCTACCCAGTCGGGATGTTGTTCTTCCCTGATGAAGCCAGAATCAATAAGTTTTCTGACTTCTGATTGAATTGCCTCCATTATTTCTGGACGGAACCGTCGCTGCTGTTGTTTGACAGGTTTTACGTCCGGATTGATGTTGAGGCGGTGCATAGCCACTTGAGGATCAAGTCCTGGCAAGTCCTCATAATTCCGGGCGAAGACGTCTATATACTCTTGTACAAGAGATATTAGATCCTTTTTCTCCGAAGGTGATAGGCCGTCACTTATGAAGATAGGCTTAGGGTTAGCCTCATCTCCTAGGTTGATCTGAACAACCTTGTCTTCTGTGGGTGGCTCGCGCTGTTCAAAGCGAGTGTCCCAAAGAGCATTTAAATGTTTGATCAAGGATCTGTATCAGATTGGATCATTTCTTCATTTTCATCTTCTAGGTGGCTTGTCGAAACCATGTTCACTGAAAGTTCCTTGAAGATGTTGCCGACACTGACATCTGACTCCAAAGATGATGTGTCTGAAGAGTAATCGTGCTCGACAATTCTTGAGAATCGGAGGCTGATGGGACCGGAGTTAATACATAGCCCAACCCCGGCGCGTCCGATGATAATAATCGGGGCCTTCCCTTTCGGCACAAAGGATCGAAGTAGCGTTCTCCTTCCTTTGCCGAAGTTCAACCCGGGTCTGTTGGTTAGATCGTACCCCATGCACTTCATCATTTTGAGCGCTTTGGTTCATAATGACTGAGCTGAGGGGATTCCTCCTCACTTTCTGAGTCTTCGCGGGGCATTGGCTCAGACGAGATTCTCCCAAAAAGAATTGGTTTTTGGCCTTTTCGTCTGGCTGGAACCATAATATAGATTCTTGCGCATTACCATTATCTCGGTATGTCTCGAAGGACGACTTCACTGGTACATTCAACGATGTCAAAGCATCTACTGCCGACCAGGGATCGTCATCTATATCAGTGCTAGTATCTAACGGTATTGAATCAGAAGCACACACAGAAAAATACGCAAAATCTAAATCTTCATTAATATACCAACCGCCTACATCATCGTGGTATTATCGACATCGGGCTTATTAGTGCCTGTTACAAGTGGTTCTAACTCCCACAGGCACTCTTCTTTCTCAGGCTCAGTGTCAGTCTCATTACCAGAGTCTGGCTCCTCTGGTTGTGGGGCTTCATCCGTCTCCACCGGATCTTGGTACAGCAAAGAGTCGGTGAAATAATTCTCGATCCCTTTGAACGGATACCTTTCGGCGATCAACATCTGCACATTTCCACTCCCGTCAATGTATTTCATGACTTGGTGGAGAGTGGAGGGAACGATGGAGTTGCGGTGAATCCACGGTCGTCCCAGCAATAGATTGTAGGAAGTATCGGCGTCGATGATGTAGCATGTCACTTCCGACTTGAGGCTTCCAATCTGACACCTGAGCTTGATCTTCCCCATCGGACGGGTCTGGTTAGCATTGAACCCATAGATATCGTCTGGGTAGGGCTCAAACGATGGGTAGGAATGCCGAGATGTTGCATGACCCGGCGAGGCATGATGCTCAACGCGGACCCTGGATCTACCTGGATGCGGTTCACCTCAGACGATCCAATATACCCTGTGAAGTACAGGGGTCGATCATGCTTCCCTTTAACCTGCATATCATCTGCCGTGAAGGTGATGCAGGGGCATTCTGGGAGGTGTGGAGGCAATCCTCTACATCTTCCTCCTTCGGCACCTGGGTCATAAAGACCTCAGCATTTGCCAGAGCTTCTTGCAGAGCTTCCCTGGTAGACTTTGATAGTCTAAGAAGTTCATAGAAGGTAATGCGTGTCGGAATGTTGGCCAACTGAGCCAGGACATCAAAGCGGTAAGGTGCCGTAGATCCTTCCGCGATGCCCTTTTGAAGGGCTCGAGAAAATCGAGTCTCCTTCTGCTTCTCCACATGTGGCTTTGTGGAGGGCCTGACTGGCTCCGCAGTTGGTTGTGGAGGGGCTACTGCCGTCTCGCCGTACTGTTTCAAGTACGCCTGTCCTGAACGGGTTCCCGCCATTGGTTGGTTGGGCTCTGCGGCCAAGACTATCGTTTCCTCCTCTTAGTCGGTCAGTGAAGGGATATCAGTCTCCGCTTCTCGGGAAGAGGCGCATACCACGTTGCAAGATGAGGCTTTTGCCTTGCCTTTGGATTTCCTGTTGGTTACAGTAGTCCATTGCTGTTCATTGACAAGGTCAGGGTGGACCAATATGATTTCTCCCTGAGGGGTGGGAACGGGTACCAAGCCTTTCTCTTGCTGCTGGTGAGGGTCTGTGTTGACTATTCTCATTTCTCCTCTTGGAATAGGGACCACCCCCGCAGGCGTTGGGGGTTGTCTTCCAAACTGGAGAGCTGACGTCACATTAGCCGTCACCTTCTTCTGCTCTGGTCGGAGTTTTAACACCTCCGCGTCAATCAGAGCTTGAAGGACGTCCTTGAAGACGTAGCAGCTTTTGGTAGGGTGTCCCAACATTCTGTGGTATAGACAGTAGTTGGGATTGTCGGTCTTGCCGACTTCCTCGGGGCGCCTAGCTTCAGGGAGCTTCAGTCGGTTGCTCTTGTTAAGTAGTTTGAAGAGTGAATCGACATGTTCCTCCTTAAAGGAATATTGCTTGTTGGCGCGAGGCTGACTTGAAGAGCCACTCGCCTTGCCTGATTGAGGTTTGGCGGGAGATTTGGTCTCCGTTGCCAAATTATCCTTCCGCTTTGTTTGGAGGGATGTGTCTGGCGCACGCCTTGTCGATCTTTCCGGCCTAGGCTTACCTTCCTCCGCTCTGACGCGGGCGACAATCTCCTCAGCCTGTTCCCTTGTTGGACTAATTGTTTCCAGGTGCGGCTTTCAGCAACTCCTATTTGAGTAAGGAGTGAGGTTTGGAGATTGTGGCGGCATGTTTCCACCAGGGTGGCCTGGGTCATACCGCTTGGACACCGGAGTGCCATGTTCCGAAATCTTTCCACGAAAGATTTGACGGACTCCCCTTTCCGCTGTTTGGTAGCCAAAAGGGTGGGCATCGTGACTTCGGAGTCATCTTCGAAGAAGCGTGTTAAGAACAGCTTCTCCAGATTGCCCCAGTTCTTGATAGAACCTTCTGGGAGCTTCATGAACCATTCAAAGGCCAACCCTTTCAGGGTGCCGATGAACAGACGCGCCAGGATAGCATCGTTGTCTACTACATTCCCGGTTTGGGATTTGAAGTAGTAGATGTGCTGGTTGGGTGACCCCTTCCCGTCGAATGCTTGGAGGGTCGGAGCCTTGATCTTAGGAGGGTATGGAACTAAGTCCCATTCAGCCGGATAGGGCCGGACCACTCCCGCTTCTTGGAGGCCTTTACGGTTGGTGAGGGCCTCGATGCGTTGCTCCAATTGACTCATTCTTTTAGCATGAGCCTTTCCCTGGTCTTGGTCGCCTTTTACTTGCGACGAGGGTTTGGACGAACTAGAAGTAGATTGCTGCCTCTCTTCAGAAGGTTCAGAAGATGAGCTTCCTCCCTTTTCTCCCTTTGCCCTTTGACTTTTTAGAAGGAGACCTCCTTCTGTCTTCGAGCAGCTGTGCAATCGCCTGCTTGAGGGAGTCGATAGATTCCTGCTGAGAAAGAATCATATCATTTGTGCCTTCTGGATCTGCTCCAAACGTCTAGTCGTTTCCTCAGGAGTGCATGTCATGTAAGCGGAGGTCTCCTTCTCGACGGAAGAGTTCGAAGCCCTAGATTCCGCTACGGCGGAGTGAGAATCGTTCACTTCAACGCCGTGGGCTAAGGCATTATAGTCAATTGGGGGAATGGCCCCCGTCCGGGTGCGAGTGTGTCGATACACCCCTTCCGGTTCAGAGTCAGACTCGGACTCATCTGAGCTGACTGCAAGTTGTTTTCCCTTGTTCCTGCTTGTCATATTCGCAGTGAGCTCCGGGTACTCAACGTCAGAGAAGGTTCTCCTTCTGTGAGAGTGATTGGTAGTGAAAAGTGCATTTTTATCATCATATTTACCATCACATTTTCATATTTATTCATTTAATTCTGCACATTTATTAATAATTTGTAATTTATTGTGTGCAGGCCTCGAATTCTTATTTTTATAATAAATAAAGCTTAATGAAGCCCAAAAGCCCACAGTTGAAGCCCAGGTGTAAAAGTGCAAATATCAATTGTCAAAGTGCAATATACAAGGGCTAAAGTTGCAATTATTAAAGATGAGGGAAGGATAGAATTCTACCCAACCCTAAACTCTTGCAGGATGAGCATAAAAGCCAAGATAAAAGGAAATTCGTGGATAAAAGATTTGGGATAATTGAGATCAAGGTAACTTGATTACTAAGTTATCTCAAAAATCCAGATTAAAAGGCCAGGATGCATATTCCAGAAGCAAGCGCCCAGATGGACGGACCAGGTAAGGCCACGCGCCAAAGCGCGTGGCCAGATTCCACAAAAATGCCGCAAATCCGCGGCAAAATTCCCGTTTCCGCGGCAATCCTGAGGCGGTTGGCGATGCGTTTTCGTTGAGGAGTTGTACTGGGACTCTACTTCCTATATCTCCTATAAATACCCCTGCAGAGTAACAGAGAAGGGGCGTCCAGCGAAGAGCCAAGGGCCAAAGTTAGGTTTTTTAGGGTTTTTCTTCTTTCTTTTAGTTTTGTAATTAGGGTTTCTTTTTATTTTCAAGAGAGAGAGAGGATTATATTGAGCGTGACACCGATGTACCTCCTTCTTCTCTGCCATTGCGCTGATCAATAAAGGTATTATTTTATTTTGTTTCTTATTTTTATGTTTTACTTTTATTTTTGTTTTCTATTTCTTTTTCTCTTTTCATCTCTGTGGTTGTTGAAGAACATGCAAGTGAATTCCAAGCAAGTATAACTAAGTTACGTGAAGCCAACGATAGTTCATGAAAACGTTCTCCACTTCCAAGCTTCGCATCAGTTCGTTCTTGATATTTGACGATATAATGTGCACAAGGACCGGACTCGAGTTTATGATCTATGCGTTGAACGCCTCCTAAGCAAGGTAGACATGTAAGGTTTTCACGTTTTTCCCCCACCAACATAAAGTAAGTATTTTTCTCTTTTCTTTTCTTTTCTTTTCTTTTCTTTTTGTAGATTAAATCACAACTTCTCCCAATTCTTTATTTGCCGACCCATTGTAAATACCACTTCCTTTCTAACTTAACTAATAAAAATAAAAACTTTAGAGAAACTTGCTTAACGCTTCCATCGCAGTCCCTCCCTGAGGATCACGACCCGCATAGCCCTGCTACCGCGGATTAGAATTGAGACTTGCACATCATATTCTTAAAACTAAAATATTATATTTTGTGTGCAGGAAAACTCGATCAACAAATTGGCGCCGTTGCCGGGGAGGGACGGTAAGTTATTCTCTAATAAAAATTTTTTAATTTTTAACTAATTCTTTATTCTTTTCTGTTGCAGGTACAGAGAACAGGAAACAAAAACAGAGCAGCAGTAAGGACATACAGCAATCCAGTGCCTCTGCCCTCGAAGGCAGAGCACCTGGACCTACTAATTTGCCGCGGATCCGCGGCAAAAGCCGCGATTCCGCGGCAATAGTAGTGAACTACTAACCTGCTTTTCTGCAGGTTGCTCTGCATTGCAAAATTCTGATTTCTGCTGTGATTATATTTCTCTGTGATCACTCTGCAACTACTAATTAATTCAACAGTAAATTATTTGTTATTAAAAATAAAAATTGATTAGACGTTTGCATATTAGGCACGTGTCTTTTCAATTACTTTATTTTACTGTTGAAGAGTGCTGGAGCAAGGTACGTACGCATTGCATGTAGAATAGGACTCATCTCTTGGTTGATTTTCTGCTTTGAGTGAATTCTATCTATTTATCTTGTACACTTTCACTAATTCATCTTAAGGGCATAACCCATTACAAGATAAGGTGGGGATTTCATCACCCTTCCTTAGCCCAAAAATCATATCCCAAGCACTCACTAACCCAAGCCTAACTAAAACTGAGTAGACGTTGGCCCTAGGGACACTCGGACTCAATTAGGAGATTATCCTAAGGGGGAACGGTGTTGGAAGTTGACTCCTGCCAAATCAGTGTCTAGGAAGGGATTGAGGGCCGAAAGCCCGAAGTGTGGTGGTTATTTAATTAAGGAACGTCTTTGACGGAAAACCTCCCACCACTCTTGCCCCGACCTGGCTGATTAACTTGTGGTCAAAGTCTACACCTACCTCCCGTGGACAGTCTAACCAGTTAGGAGTCGTCTAGGTCTAGGTCTACCCTAACTTAGGTTAGAAATTTTTCTTTTTCTTGTTTGTTTTTTCTTTTGTTTGCTTTGTGTGATATGGCCTATAACAATAATTTTTTCAATTTTAATGAGGATCCATATTATACACCACCTCTTTTTCGATATTACCAAACCGGCATATCATAACTCTAACCAACCTAGTGTGCCAGATTGGTCTTATCCGAATCATTACATGCCCCAGTCCCAATACTATGAACAAGATTGGAATAATCATCACTACTCTTCACAGAGTCAATGGGAATTCAACACCCCTGAGCCATATGGTCACCACCTGTTCAACCATTATCTTCATATACGTCTTTTCCCACATCACCAAGGTTTCAGTCCTCCATTGATCTATTCGATGGGTTAGAAGAAAAAGTGGATCGGTTGCAAGATACAATGAATGATCAAATTTCTAGACTTTCAAACATTCTTGAGCATCTTGATAGGAACCAAGAATCATTCTGTTTAGAAGACCTTGATCAAAATTCAATTTCATCACATCAATATGAACTTGCTCAATCCCAATCCTTGGACAAATTGGCTAGTTTTAATTTCAATGAGATTGAATTAGATTATGAATGTGAACCCGATCCCCAACTTTGCGATTCAGTTTTCATTTTTGAATCTATGTTGACTCCGGTATCCTTACCCAATTTGGACCAATTTTCTGAGCCAACATTTATTCCTATACCCATAGATAATGAAATTGAAACACCCATTTTGATGATCATCATATTGAACTTGACCAATTTCATACTTTTGAAAGTCCCATTGACAAATTGGCAAGTTCTCATTTTTATGAGGTTGAACCCAATGAGATATGTGACCTAGATTCTCAAATATGTGATCAAGTTCAAATTCCCGAATCATTATTGACTCCTGTTTTGTTACCTGACTTAGGTAATCTTTTAGAGTCAGTTTTGATTCCACACCTATCATTCCTAAACTTGAATCACCAATATTGAGTCACATTCCATTGTGGGAAGATGATTGTGGACTTGATTTTCCATTTCTTGACTTGGACACACTCCTTGAACCAAGCTCGACTCCTGAACCCTTACTTGATTTAAGTTTCTTTCCTGAGTTGGTATTCATTCCTGAACCTATCATTCTTGAGTCCAAGTCAACCATTCTACCAAGTCACATTCTTTTGTTGGACATAGGTATAGACCATGACTCTGTGATGATTTTTCAGGACTGGTCATGTAAAGGGAGTAAGTTTCATGAGAGGATCTTCTATGATCCTATTCATACTGGGGACTGTAAATATGTAAATAAAAAAGAGGTAAATAAAGGTAGGTCCCGTGAACTACCACGTTATCTTGTTTGGGCCGCATTTCGTGGACCAATTAGACCACCTCCGGAACCACCACCCTAAGGTAACTTCCGCCTTCCCTTGTTCTGTTTCATGCATATATGCATTCATTCATACATTGAGACAATGCATGAGATAAGTGTGGGGGTGGGCTTTACTAACATACTAACATAAGTAGAACTAACAAAAATTTGCTAATAAAAAAATTTTTTAAAAAAAAAATTTATAAAAAGGACAGTATTTTGACTTATTTTTTTGAAAGAAATCTAAGTTAGTTTTAAGGATTAGGAAAATCATGATTAGGATTTCTAAAAACTTGGTCAAAATAAATAAATTGTTTAAATTTTAGGTATAGGAGGAGAAATTGAATAAATAATTAGTCTTGATTTTTACCTTAATGAAATGTGCATACCAAATGCATATCTAGGATTCTAAGACAAAGACCTTGCCTCATAGACCTTGTGCCTCATAAAAAAAAAAGAAAAAATAAAAAAAAAGAAAAAAAATCACCAATTAAGCTGATACATGTGCCTCAAGAAGCATAAGTATTCATGCCTAAAGGTGAGTAAATAAAATAAAGTCCTTAGTTTTGGGGCCTAGTTCACTCGAATTTGAGTCCGCGGGGTTTTTCTCACCTGGTGCCCTAAAGCCAACCGGTTTGGGAGTCATCGACTTTAAGTTCGTTACATGGGTGGATTAGAAAGCCTAAGAAGACTAAGAAATATAATATATGTATTAACACATCTAATAATCAATTAGTTAGGTATGAGGGCCTCAAGAAGCCTTGATGCTTACACGAAAGAAAATTAGATGCGTTATACATATTAAAAAAAGAAAAAAAAAGAAAAAAATATATATAAAGAGGCATGAGAGTCCAAGTTAAGGAATTCCTAGTAAAAACATAAGGATGCATATGATTTTTGGTAACGAAAAAGACTATATTAGAAATTCAATTTAATTCTTACCTAAAATGGAAAACAATTAACTTTATTAAGACTAAGTTTAAAGAATGAATAAAAATGAGGATCCTAAAACTTATAGACTACTTAGTCTCTTCAATAATAATTCAAATATTTTCCTTTTTATGGATTTTGTGGGTGCAATCCGCTGAAAACCCTCACGAGACAACACTCGTCCTCTAGGGTAACCTAGAGGTTTAACGGCTTGTTGCACATGCTAAGTGCAACCGTGATTCCTACGAAAGTGAGTTAGGATAGATTAATTTTTCTTTTTCTTTGTTTTTACTCGAGGACGAGCAAAAAGATAAGTGTGGGGGTGTGATTGGTAGTGAAAAGTGCATTTTTATCATCATATTTACCATCACATTTTCATATTTATTCATTTAATTCTGCACATTTATTAATAATTTGTAATTTATTGTGTGCAGGCCTCGAATTCTTATTTTATAATAAATAAAGCTTAATGAAGCCCAAAAGCCCACAGTTGAAGCCCAGGTGTAAAAGTGCAAATATCAATTGTCAAAGTGCAAATATACAAGGGCTAAAGTTGCAATTATTAAAGATGAGGGAAGGATAGAATTCTACCCAACCCTAAACTCTTGCAGGATGAGCATAAAAGCCAAAGATAAAAGGAAATTCGTGGATAAAAGATTTGGGATAATTGAGATCAAGGTAACTTGATTACTAAGTTATCTCAAAAATCCAGATTAAAAGGCCAGGATGCATATTCCAGAAGCAAGCGCCCAGATGGACGGACCAGGTGAGGCCACGCGCCAAAGCGCGTGGCCAGATTCCACAAAAATGCCGCAAATCCGCGGCAAAATTCCCGTTTCCGCGGCAATCCTGAGGCGGTTGGCGATGCGTTTTCGTTGAGGAGTTGTACTGGGACTCTACTTCCTATATCTCCTATAAATACCCCTGCAGAGTAACAGAGAAGGGGCGTCCAGCGAAGAGCCAAGGGCCAAAGTTAGGTTTTTAGGGTTTTTCTTCTTTCTTTTAGTTTTGTAATTAGGGTTTCTTTTTATTTTCAAGAGAGAGAGAGGATTATATTGAGCGTGACACCGATGTACCTCCTTCTTCTCTGCCATTGCGCTGATCAATAAAGGTATTATTTTATTTTGTTTCTTATTTTTATGTTTTACTTTTATTTTTGTTTTCTATTTCTTTTTCTCTTTTCATCTCTGTGGTTGTTGAAGAACATGCAAGTGAATTCCAAGCAAGTATAACTAAGTTACGTGAAAGCCAACGATAGTTCATGAAAACGTTCTCCACTTCCAAGCTTCGCATCAGTTCGTTCTTGATATTTGACGATATAATGTGCACAAGGACCGGACTCGAGTTTATGATCTATGCGTTGAACGCCTCCTAAGCAAGGTAGACATGTAAGGTTTTCACGTTTTTCCCCCACCAACATAAAGTAAGTATTTTTCTCTTTTCTTTTCTTTTCTTTTCTTTTTTGTAGATTAAATCACAACTTCTCCCAATTCTTTATTTGCCGACCCATTGTAAATACCACTTCCTTTCTAACTTAACTAATAAAAATAAAAACTTTAGAGAAACTTGCTTAACGCTTCCATCGCAGTCCCTCCCTGAGGATCACGACCCGCATAGCCCTGCTACCGCGGATTAGAATTGAGACTTGCACATCATATTCTTAAAACTAAAATATTATATTTTGTGTGCAGGAAAACTCGATCAACAGAGAGCGTCTTCTTTTAGCTGACGGGGGAATCAGGGTCAGCTGTCTGACTAAAGACTGCTGATGTACGCCTGATCCGTAACGGCACTCAGAGAGCATATGGATGAGCCGTTGGCAGCAACACGACGAAGTGACCTGATTGGCACTTCTTTTCTTCGTCAAATAATCCCTAAAATCCATGGGAGGGGGATTGAAAGGATTAGCCTCGCAACGTTGAAGACGGGAGGCATCCATGTGCTGTACAGCCTGGACGCGGTCATCAGGGACGCAGTTCTTGCGCCGCTGCTGTTCAGCGCGCGTCTGGTGTCTCTGTTGAGACAAGACGCGCCTGTCGCGTTGCTGTTTGGTGTGTCGGAGCAGAGACACTTGAGAGAGGATGGGCTGCTGGGCCCCACGCCTATGGGCTCGTGCCTCTTGCGCTTGATGAGGCGCAGAGGTCTCATCTTGGCATTTGGTGAGTTGGTCCTCAGAGGACCTAACTGAAGGAATCTCGCGTTTGGTACGCCAAACGCGGATTTCACGTACTGGATGTGGCGCGGGCAAGGCGCGAGATTGTACGTCGCGTCTAGCCTCAGTTGGACAACCAACGGTTCCAACTTGTAGGTGACGCGCACGTCTCCTCTGTCGACGCTCAGCGTTTCGATTGCGTCGAGGAGGTGGAGAGAGACCAACAACATCCTGATGTTGAACATCAGGGACTTTAACCACGCAGGTCTCCTGAGAGACGCTGACGCGGGTGTTCTGTGCAACGCGGTTGGTTGCAAAGGCAGATGTGCCTGGGACCACGCGGGCCTTCTGAGAGGCGTTGGCGCGTGTACCTTGCTTGGCACAGTCGGCAGTAGGGGAGCTCAAGAAAGCCACAGATCGGGCCTCGAGGACATTCCCCGTCGAGACCCGGCGGCAGACGCGGGTCTTTGGGCTCTTGGAGCCGGAGGAGAGAAACTCTTCGTACTTCGCCGGGTCGAACTCGACAACGAGCGATTCGACCATCTTTCCCTTATGGTGGACGTCATCCTGCGCCACTATTTGTTCCTCAGTGACAAATATAGTCCCCAGCGGAGTCGCCATCTCTTGTACGCGCCGGAAAGAAGAGAGATAGTGATGGGTGTAAAGATTTCCTTGAATCAAATGAAACTATTACAACCAGACTTTTCCTTCCAGTTACAAGGGAGGGAGGATGTTGAGTCTTGAATCCCCCTTTGTTTAAGGCTGGGTTCTTCGTGTGGCGGTGGAGAGTGAGTCTTGTTCTCCGTTGACCGGATGACCGTCTGGACCTTCGGGGATCTTCTCTTCGGCAGGTAGAAGGAGTAACACAGCTCCGTCTACCAAAACTCTCAAAGAGAAGGTAGGCGAAGAGCAGCTGGTACGCAGCAAGCTTACTGAAGAGTCTTCTCTCTCTCTTTGTTGATGATCTCCTCTTTGATGCCTGTGATGATAGTCGCCCTGTCGATCGTCGATGCCCGATCCTTTTTTTTTTTACCGCCCCTTTGTTGATGCAAACAAGGCTATTTATAGAGGTCCCAGGGGTGAACGTGCCCCTGAAAACGCTCCACAATGAGGGGCCACTTCCCGCTACTTGTGCGGTGACTGGCCCCGTAATCCGGGTGGTTACAACTGAGGCGCGGGTTTAGACCCACGCGCCTTGTTGCTGAGACGCGGGTGTTCGAGCCAACGCGCCTTGTTGTTGAGACGCGGGTGTTCGAGCCAACGCGCCTTGTTGCTGAGACGCGGGTGTCGAGCCCACGCGCCTTGACGCTGAGACGCGGGTGTCGAGCCAACGCGCCTTGATGCTGAGACGCGGGTGTCGAGCCAACGCGCCTTGATGCTGAGACGCGGGTATCGAGCCAACGCGCCTGATGCTGAGACGCGGGTGTCGATACCTCGCGTCTAGAACTTGAGACTCTGCTTTTATTGGCTTGTCTTTTAGTGACTTTTAGACAGCCTACACATTCAGATACGGTGTTCTCTGCACAAGTAGGACAAGCCAGATAACCTAACGTGCTCCAACCGGACATGATAGAATAAATAGGGAAGTCATTGATCGTCCACATAAGATTTGCTCGCATCTAAAAGTATTGTTTTATGGACGCATCCCAAGTTGATATCCCTGGACCCCATAATATATTCAACTCCTCTATTAATGGCTGCAAGTATATGTTGATGTTGTGTTTTGGACCTGTAGGACCTTCAATAAGCAGTGACATCATCATATAAGACCGCTGCATGCACAATTCCGAAGGTAGATTGTAAATCATTAAAATAATGGGCCATGTACTGTAATTGATATTCATGTTTCCAAATGGATAAACCCATCGGTTGCCAACGACTACTCCACATGTTTCTTATCGAAATCTTTTCATGCATCTGAATCGGCAGTCATGTTTCCAAATGGATTGAACCCATTGGTTGCCAACCCTATCTTGACATTACGCGGCTTCAACGAGTACTCCACATGTTTCTTGTTGAAATCTTTCCATGCATCTGAATCGACAAGGTGCCTTAAGATCCCATCGTCACAACGCTCCTCTGCATGCCACCTCATGTCCTTTGTGGTGATCTCCACCGCATAGAGCCTTTGGAGCCTTGGAATCCATGGAAAATGTCTTAGAACTTTTTTAGATACTTTTTTCCTTCTTTTTTTTAACGAAGAAGCCTTACTAGGTTTCCATCTAGGCTCATTGCGTACCTTGCAAGCATTCAAGTTTTCGTATTGCTTCCAGAATAACATGCAATTATTTGACATGCATCAATCTTCTTGTAATCACAACCCAACCACCATAGTAGACACCATCACCAGGACCCTAGTTATCACTGTCATTTCTATTTGATGGGGATATTGTCTTGGTTCATTATACAAATGCCACTGCTCAAGATGAGCGTAATCTTGATACCACTCCTTAAATGGAACGTCATGTTGTCCTTGTCAAGCATTTTTTTGTTTTTACAATCCCTACACGGACAACTTATTTTATTATTAATGGTCAAATAATCAAAAGCCAATTCTACAAACTCTTCACATCTATCTCTGTATTTCATATTTGTTTTCTCCAAGTGTACCTAACTCTTGTCCCACTTTATTTTTTACTGCAGGATACGCACTGTTACACAACAAGCAGTAAATATGTTAGTTGTATATTGTGATTAGAGTTAGATTTAGGTCATGATTATTGTTTAGGGTTTCGTTTGGACAGATAATGTACGCGTTTGTTGAATGGGAATATAGGGTTCATTTGGTCGTGTTCTTGTCCGTGTCCGTGTTTGTGTCTGCGTACATGATTATTGTTTAGGATTTAGGGTGATGGATCATATCCCTTTCAGAATTACATTGTATAGTTGGAGATATATACGTGTTTTATGTATTTTGACTAAATTTCGGCAGTAGCTCCCTCGTGTTCTCTAGGTCCACGTAGGATAGTTGTGGCCCAGAGAAGAAAGGAAGGTACTATCAAAATATTAGTCAAAATACACACATGTATACAGTGTCCAGCTTTACAATGCAATCCCAGACTTGTCCAAACGGTCAATCCAACAACCACCGTACATTACTTATAATAACTACTAACAATACAAATTAACTGTTGACATGAACAAAACTCTATGAAGACCACATGTTCAAGATTCATAAGTTGTTTGTATCAGAGAGTAGTTATAAGACAGGTAATGTACGTTGTTTGTTGAACGAGATCTAGAGTTTATTGGATCTGTGTCCGTGTCTGTGATCGTGATCGTGTCTCGTGTCTCGTGTCGTGTCCGTGTCCCGTGTCTCTGTCCTTACTTCATATACCATATATGTGCGTGTTTGTGCTTCATATGCATGTCTATGTCCGTGTCCCGTGTCACGCGTCCGTATCCCGTGTCATGTGTCATATGTTAGTGTCATATCCGTGTCCCGTGTCTGTGTCCGTGCTACATATACATATCCGTGTCTGTCACGTGTCCCTGTCCCATGTCACGTGTCATATGTTAGTGTCATGTCGTGTCCCGTGTCTGTGTCCATTCTTCATATACATACCTGTGTCTGTATCACGTATCTGTGTCCTGTGTCACGTTTCATATGTCTGTCATGTCTATGTCCGTACTTCAAATACATGTCTATGTCCGTGTCTCGTGTCATATGTCCATGTCATGTCCGTCTCCCACTTCCCAAGACTTGAAGGTGGACAAGCCTTTTAGAAATTAAATGTGAAAATCATTGTTCATGAGTTTGTCTTTTTTTTTTTTCTTTTTTGAACAAATCAATAAACAACCTTAACAACCATAAAATTAACTCAAAATACCCTTGACCAAGCCAATTCAAACCAAAACTACTAGGACACATCCAAAAGCAGGGCAAACAAAATGAATAAGGGAAACATGAAAATAAATATTA
This sequence comes from Agave tequilana, assembly GCA_038442645.1. NCBI lineage: Eukaryota > Viridiplantae > Streptophyta > Magnoliopsida > Asparagales > Asparagaceae > Agave > Agave tequilana. The sequence continues at coordinate 18,939 of JAVJIF010017290.1, forward strand.
GACAAGAAAATTTACCTGGGGGGAAGGCAGCGGCCGATCAGGGAGAGCGGGGGGGAGGAGGCGCGAGGGAAGGGGCTCAGGGGAGGAGGCGCGAAGGAGGGGAGGGGAGGTGGCTGGGGAGGAGGAGGTGGCTGGGGGAGGAGGAGGTGGCCGGGGGAGGTGCAGGGAGGGGGCCCCGGGGGGGAGGAGAGGTGGCCGGGGGAGGGAGGGGTGTAGGGAGAGGGCTGAAAGGGGGCTGCAGAGCGGGGAGGTGGCCAGGGGAGGGGCTGCCGGAGGGAGGGGCAGGTGCAGGAGGCCGGGGTGGAGAGGGAGGTGGCGGGGGGTTAGGGGGCCGCCAGAGAGGAGGATGTCGGGGAGGAGGAGGGGGAGGGCCGGGTGGAGGAGGGTGACGTCGGGGGGGAATTTTGGGGAGTGGAGAAGGAAGAGAGGCCTAATCCAGTCTAAATCACATTTGCTTGTGTCAAAAAATTTTTTCGATGCAAAATGTAAAATATTGCGTCAAAGATAAATCCGATGCAATATTTTAGCCGCAGTATGTAAAATATTGTGTCAATTATTCAACACAATATGTCTGGATTTTCTACTAAAATTTCCTGTGGACTTTTATTTTGTGTCGAAAATTAGATGCAAAGTTTTATAGGTGCGTCGAATTTTCGACGAACCAAAAATGTCCTGTGGTTTTTTAATTTTGCGTCAAATATTCGACGCATGTAACGCCCCGATCCGGCGGGTACGGAGACGCTACTGCAACGTATATACGCAAGTCAGAAATACCCTCACGTATGTACGCTAAGCATCAGTACAAGAAGGAATCAGAATACAGAAGTGCGTAGTATATATATATACATTCCAACTTAAAGATTACAAAGTTATCACAAAGCGTGATATATTAGTACATGTACATTATATCACAGCAAAGTACTGAAGTAAGGATTACAATTTGTACAGCAAAAAAGTGCTCACGGGCTGAGAAGAAGATCCCCGAGCTTGCAGAAGGTTCAAGAACAGAAGGAGCTGGGGCTAGTCGGCCTGCGCCGAGAGATAAGCTTGATCTTCAGTGGATGGCTCCGCTTCAATCCAAACTTCAGAACCTGAACATGCAAGTCCAGGGGAGTCAGAAACTCCCTAACAATATTCAGGTGAATGTCAAGTGTCGTGCAGAGATAAGTATATGTATGTTGATACAATTCGAACAGTAGTAAGCATCAAGAACTGGGTTGAGAGCACATGTATAGTAAGCAACAATGGAAACATAAGATGAAAGTGAGAAGGCCATGAATAAACCTATCATTACTATTTTTAATATTTGTATTTATTACTCGTTCTACCCATATATCTAGGTATGTGTAACAGCCCGAGTTCCACCAAACCTGGGTTCAACATTTAATGCAGAGATCCTCTCCATACTGCACTCAATGTTACGTCCTTCAAGTCATTATGACTTTTGTCTTTTCTGATAAACGCAATCTCGCGTTTTTCCTCCTGGACGCGGCTTTTATCTCCGCGTCTAATTCACTTTTGCCTAGACGCGGATTTGCTCTAGTGGAGACGCAAGTCTCATTGAATCAAAGTCATGACAATGACAATCTTGTAATAATCTTAGATTACCTTTATATATATGTATGACCCGGGAAAGGGAGAGGACAAGAATTTGCGGTAAAAGTTTTCCTTGAATCAAATGAAAAGGATTACAACAAAACTGTTCCTTCCGGTTACAAGGGAGGGAGAATATTGAATCTTGAATTCCCCCTTTGTTTAATGTTGGGTTCTTCGTGTGGCGGTGGAGAGTGAATCTTGTTCTCCGTTGACCAGATGACCGTCCTTCAGGGATCTCCTCTTCGGCCGGTAGAAAGAGTAACTCAGCTCTGTTTACCAAAAACTCTAAAAGAGAAGGTAGGCGAAAGCTAGCTCGTACGCAGCGAACTTGCTGAAGAGTTGATCTGCTTCTTTTCTCTCTGTGTCGCCCTCTTGATGCCCTTCCTGATTGCCAAAAGTTCGACCTCTTCTTCATAGCGACGGGGCTATTTATAGAGGTTTGGGGGTGATCGTGCCCCCTAAAAGTGCTCCACAATGAGGGGCCACTTCCCGCTACTTGTGCGGTGACTGGCCCCGTAATCCGGGTGGTTACAACTGAGACGCGGGTTTTAGACCTTTGCGTCTTGAGGCTGAGACGCGGGTGTCAGGCCGACGCGCCTTGATGCTGAGACGCGGGTGTCGAACCGACGCGCCTTGATGCTGAGACGCGGGTATCGAGTCAACGCGCCTTGATGCTGAGACGCGGGTGATAGTCCCTCGTGTCTAGAGCTTGAAACTTTGCTTTTCAATGGCTTGTCCTCCAGTAACTTTTGGACGGCCTACAGAACCCCCTCCAAAGTTTTCGATATTCCGCAGTTAACTGGGACGGATTTCGAAATACTTTGGATTTTAGCCATATTTGCTTTCATGACTGGACTGTTAGTGCTCCGGGTTTGATTTTATCTGGAGTTGGTCTTCATGAGTGTACTGTTTGAACTCTTTGAAGCCACCAGAGTTGATCATGTTGAGTGTCTAGATGCACAGTCTAAACCTCCCCGATTGCTTTTAGTCTGTCACGGGTGTGCTTTAAGCCAGGAGTGGTTGGTCGTCTGCTTGCGTCAGTGTACTGTTGAACTGATTTTGCAGAAGCAGGAGGCCGAACGCAGGTTCTTTTCGAAAAGCCGAGATGGTACTGCTTTAAAGACGCGACTTTGAGTCACGCGGACATTCCTATGGAATGCGGGTGGACGCCATTTAATCTGAAAGGGAGACGCGGATTCCTGGACGCGGCTTTTACGCCTGCGTCTTGGTGCAACTCCCGAGGCGTTACATGCAGCCTGATATAAAGTTTTTAGGAGATCTTTGAACGTCAAGTCTTTACTGTCGATTGGGAAACAGGGTCATCCGTTGTTTTCCAAGGCAGTTGTCCACGCGTCGATTTTTCATTGGACTGAAGGCGTTAATGCCTTTTAATGCAAAACGGCGCTGGCGGTTGGAGACCAGTGCCTTCGACGGTTCCCAAAGTGGCGTTCCACGCGTCAATCCTCCATTGGACTTTGACAGTCGTGCGCGACGGTTTCGATTGATGCACCATTAATAACAGTTATTAGGGTCTGCCTATAAATAGGGCTAACCCTCTTCCTCTTTAACAATCCAAAGTTGGATTGTTTCCTTTTGTTTTGCTCCGAGAAATTCCGCCTTCTTCAGAGCTTCTAACAGGGATTCTGCCTCCATGGACGAAGGTGACTCCGTGGATGAAGATGACCCAGAGCCTTCATGCTTCTGTTTTGATGCAGAGAAATCTGCTCTTGACGGAGGCCTCTGCGGGTATGCCATTCCGACCCTCCATGATGTCTTTAGTCCACCCAAACTTGCACTTTGGCATCTCCTGAAGAGATTGTCATCTGGAATTTTCTCATGAAGTCTGAGTTGGTGCATTCTTTCTGGAATTTGCGCCGCCAACTTCCTCTCTGGACGCGAGTGCTGAAATCCTTGGCACTTGGCGCGGTATTTGCTCATGAAGCTCGCGTTTTAAGGCCATTGACTTGGATGAATTCCAAATTGGGCTGAAATTTTCAGACCCGAATCTTGCAACTCCTGTTTATTCAACAGAGAGATGGCAGTTTTCGGCGTTTGAAGTTTTTCACGTCTTGTGCTTTTAGGCGCGAGCGTAAGATGAGGCTGCGTTTGAATCCTGTGTGTTCCACAGTTCTGATTCGCGTCTGTCTCTGTTGGCGCGGTATTTTAATTGACTGCGTGGGCTCATTCCCGCGTCTGCAGCCTTTGACAATAGCCGCGTCTGTCACTTAGTTTTCTTTTATTGAAGTACACTAAGTTCCAGATTTTCTAACCCCCTTGTTTATTCTTTGCAGGTAGGCTTGATTGTCCTTTTTCAGGTTCGCTGGGCCTCTGGAAGAATATTTCAGCCGGCGGACTTGTTCGATGTTCGTCCACAAGGGAATATATTATGGTCCTCGTCGTCCACAAGGGAATATATTATATCCCTGACGAGGACTCGACCCTCGCCAAGGTCTCTTCAGATCCACTGCACCAGTCATGCCTGCTGGCAAGAGATGGTCAGGGTAAGTATGGCGGCGAGGGGGCTACAGTGGATAAGGTGGCAGGTAAGATCCTCTTCCTCTCCCACCTCAGAAGTAACATCGAGGACTCCTCATGTCTGCTGGATGGTCTGCTGGGGAAAGAGATGTTCATGAATGAAGGGTTGCAGGATTTTCTGCTGCCACCAGACCTCAAGAACACCATTGCTCTTAGCTTAGTCAGCTAGGGCTCTTTCGATGTTTACATCATGCATCGTGGTGTAACCAGCTTCTATTGTAGCCACAAAACGTCGCGCACTTGGAATCAGACGCGGCTTTAAGGAGTGAGTGCAACCTCTGAGAGAGAGAGAGGGACTTCTTTGTACTCCTTAATTGTAACACTCCATCTTATTGTAAGAGAGCGTTTTGACTGTAACACTCAATCTTATTGTATAAGAGAGCGTTTTTGTATCACTTTCATATGCCTGGAAAATAAAAGTGACACTTCTCTTTTTGCCTCTTTCATTGTCTTGAACTTTTTGTCTTCAGTTAGACGCATAGAAGCAAAGAGTCTTTGACTTTGTCAAAATTATGATGGTAATTTTAATAAGTCAAACTTTGTGGAGAAAGATCCTATTTCAGGAACTCTCATGATACTGTCAGAGGTGTAATATTAACTTGACAGAGATGAAATTTTTGATGGACCTGCCACTTTATAAGAGAAAGTGACAAGTAGAATTGGTACCCCCAGGGAGGGTGAACTTTTATCAAGTGTTTGGGATTAACTTGATTGAGCTCAGCTGGGGATTTGATGGAAACACTGTTGATGGTGTAGTATTAACCTAACAATGTTTTTAGGTAGACTTGTTATTCTGTTGAAGAGAATAACAAGTGAGACTAGACTCGTGGGGGGGTCTAGGAAAGTTTGTTACCGTTAGAGGTGTGATATTAACTTAACGAGTTGAAAGTGGTCCTGTCAGAAGTGTAATGTTAACTTGACAAGGATGTGAGTCAGAGGTGTGATATTAACTTGACTCAGAAGTGTCACTGTCATAGGTGTAATGTTTAACTTGACAGTGAGGGTAATGCTAGAGGTGTAATGTTGAACTTAGCATTGGTCATCTCGGCTTGGATAAGGAAGTCGAGGAAAAGGTCAAAGCCATAGGTGTATTGTTGAACTAAGCAATGACTTGGATGCTAGAGGTGTGGTGTTAACTTGGCATCATCCATTTCAGCTTCGATATGGAAGTCTGAAGAAAAGTGGCTGTCAGAGGTGTAATATTAAACCTGACAGAAACTTGATTACTGTTTAGAGGTGTGGTGTTAAACTTTAACAGTAATTTGTCAGAGGTGTGATGTTAACTTGACAAAGATTGCCTCATGATAAGAGCAATTTTGAGGACCTGTCATTCTATTGATGAGAATTGACAAGTGAAAATTTTGAAGTGCCAGAGGTGTAGTGTTAACTTGGCAAATTTGAAAATTTGGTACTCCGTGTAGAGTTGACAAGCAAAACTTGTACTCGACAAGGAATATTGAAAAGTTTCCATTACCAGAGGTATAGTGTTAACTTAGTAATGGTTGTATTTTGTAGACCTACCATTCTGTGGATGAGAATTGGTAGGGGATTTTGGAGGAAGGAGTGGAGCCAAGTCCACTTTAGGATTTTTAGCAAACCCTCAGCTGTCAACGGATTTAAGGTGCCTTTACCAACTACCGTTTGAGTTGGGCTAGCCATGCTATTCCCCTCAGCATGATGAGTTGTCGAAGACTTATGTTGGGCTTGGAAGCCAACATTTTCCTCTATCCTTAGCCGTCGGAGGCGTCGGATCAAATGGGAACGTGTCCCTTAGGATTTTTAGTAAATCCTCAGCTGTCAACGGATTTGAGGTGCCTTTACCAACTACCGTTTGAGTTGGGCTAGCCATGCTATTCCCCTCAGCATGATGAGTTGTCGAAGACTTATGTTGGGCTTGGAAGCCAACATTTTCCTCTATCCTTAGCCGTCGGAGGCGTCAGATATTAATGAAGAAGCTCTTCTTGTTTTGATCAGAGGTGTACTTTTAACTTGATCAGCGGAAGAATACCATCTAAGGATAGTATTTCTTCAGGAACCTGCCATTGATCGGCATCATGAGCGTATCGCCATTTGAAGTTATGAGGCGATACGATCCATTTGAGTAGACTGACTCTACTACAAATGGTCCTTCCCATTTGGGTTGGAATTTTCCTTTTGTCTTGTGCGTCATCACCATGGGTCTTCTGACGGCTAAGACTAGGTCGCCTTTCTTGAAAGTTTGCACTTTGACTTTCTTGTTGAAGGCTTTGGTAATTCGAGCCTGGTAGAGCTCGATTTGCTGTTGGGCCTGCAGACGTTTATCATCTAAGGCCTCCAGTTCTTAGAGTCGCTGTCGATGCTTCTCCTCGGTTATCATCTCTGCTGTCAAGGCGACGCGTAGAGATGGAATTTGGATTTTCAGTGGGAGCACGGCTTCGCATCTGTATACCAAAGAAAACGGCGTAGCTTTAGTTGGGGTTCGCACAGTTGTGCGATAAGCCCATAAGCATTCACCCAACTTGTCGTCCCAGTCACGTTGACTTTTCGAGACGAACTTTTTGAGAAGCTTGCCAATAGTCTTGTTGAAAGCTTCTGCGAGGCCATTAGCGGCAGGGTAGTATGCCGTTGAGGACACACTCTGGATTCTGAACTTGGCACAGAATCTCTGGAAAGCCTGGCTGATGAACTGGGGTCCATTGTCATGGACAATTCGCCGAGGTACCCCAAAACGATAAATGACGTGATGTTTCACGAACTTGATCGCATCAGATGACTTTACCTCCTTCAAAGGAACAGCTTCGGCCCATTTAGAGAAGTAATCGGTTATTGCCAAAATAAACCGGTGTCCTTTTGATGATGGTGGGCTGATAGGACCAACCACGTCCATGCCCCACATTTTGAATGGCTAGGTAGAGGCCGTAGAGTGGAGGTAGCCTGGTGCTTGATGGATGAAATCGCCATGCACTTGGCAGGCGTGACATTTCTTGGCATAAGTGACGGCATCGGCAATCATCTTGGGCCAATAGTAACCCAATCTTTGGAGTCGATGTGCCAATTTTGAGCCAGGTTGATGGGCTCCACACATACCGTCATGGGCTTCCCTCAATACCTCTTGGGCTTCGTTTGGTGAGAGGCACCGGAGTAAGATTCCGTCATGCGATCGACGATACAATGTTCGCGTAATCGCATTATAATAGAATTTGGGGGCTTTCCTTCGAATGGCAGCCTCTTCCTTGGCGTCTTCAGGCAGGATGTCGTATAAGACGAAATCAATATAGGGGAATCGCCAGTCTCTAGGCTCTGGACCGGTTGACGCTTCAAGTGCTTCTTCGCGGTGACGACCTCCTGTTGACTCCTGATAATCCTCGAGAGCATTTCTCGGGCAATACAAGTCGTGGCTGTAGACGAATATCTTTTCCATTGCTCCAGCTGGAAGAGCTAAGGAGGCAGCCAGGGATGCGAGTGCATCTGCGTGCGCATTTTGCCTGCGCGGTACATGGTCGATGTAGAAGCTTGTAAACCCCTCGGCCATGCGGATAGTCGCGTTGTAATAGGGTATTAAGTCTTCATATCTGACTTCGTACTCCCCGCGAACTTGGCTGACGATGAGCTTGGAGTCGCCGTATGCCTCGAGATTTTTAACGCCAATCTCATCGGCGAATTGCATCCCAATCAAAAGAGCGTTGTATTCCGCCACGTTATTGGAACAAGGATCGGTCAGTGAGACAGCTCGGGGAATCACATAATTTTGTAGGGAGACGAGTACCACTCCTACCCCTTCTACTACGTGTCCTTTTGGGCTCGTTCTTGATGCACCATCGAAGAAAAGTTGCCACACTTGCCCTTCGAACGACGTCTGAGTCAGACAGACTTCGGCGACCTCGTCTGGGAGATCCTCGTAGAGTTTGGCTGCTCTCGGATCTGGGCGTTCAGCTAAGAAGTCTGCCACCGCTTGTCCTTTAATAGCCTTTTGTGGCAGAAAATGCATCTCATATTGTGATAGCAATATGGCCCATTTTGCCAGCCGGCCATTTAATGAGGAAGGTTTTGTCATGAGTAACCTCAGAGGGTTGACTTTTGATATGACATTTATAGTTTGGGCTACCAGATAGTGTCGCATTTTCTGGATAGCGAACACTAGTGCCAAACATTCCTTCTCGATCGGGTTATACCGATGTTCGGCTCCGATCATTGTTCTACTCAGATAGTAGATTGCTTGCTCACGTCCCTGATCGTCATTCTGAGCTAGTAGAGCTCCCAAAGAATGATCCATTACTCGGACATACACCAGAAACGGCTTTCCGGATACTGGAGCTGCAAGGACTAGTGGTTGGGTGAGGTATTGCTTGATTTCCTCGAACGCTTGTTGGCAAGCGTCGTCCCAAACGAATGAGACACCCTTCTTCATCAATTTGGCGAAGGGCTGGCATCTTCCGAAAAGGTTTGAGATGAACCTGCGGATGTACGCCAATCGTCCTTGTAATCCCCTGAGCTCCTTGAGGCTTCTCGGGGGTTGCATCTCCTGGATAGCGCGGATCTTTTCCGGGTCCAAATGGATTCCTGTGGAAGTTACAACAAATCCTAAGAATTTGCCACTGGCCACCCCCAGGAAGGACTTTGTGGGATTCATCTTCAATTGATGAGCCCGCATGATGTCGAAGACCACCTTCAGGTCCGCTATGTGATCACCTTTAGTGCGGCTTTTTACCGCGATGTCATCAACATAACATTCCACCGTTTTGCGTATTTGCTGATGGGAAATGGCGTTCATGGCCCTTTGGTATGTTGCCCCTACATTTTTCAGTCCGAAGGGCATGACGGTGTAGCAATACACTCCTAGGGGTGTCCTGAAGGAGGTGTGCTTTTCGTCGTCAGGATACATCTTGATTTGATTGTATCTTGAGAATCCGTCCATGAAGGACATTCGTTCGAATCCACAAGTATTGTCAATCATGACATCTGTGATCGGCAATGGGAATTCGTCCTTGGGGCAGGCCTCGTTTAGGTCACGGAAGTCGATGCAGATCCGGATCTTCCCGTTCTTCTTGGAGACGGGGACGATGTTGGCTACCCAGTCGGGATGTTGTTCTTCCCTGATGAAGCCAGAATCAATAAGTTTTCTGACTTCTGATTGAATTGCCTCCATTATTTCTGGGCGAAACTGTCGCTGCTGTTGTTTGACAGGCTTTACGTCCGGATTGATGTTAAGGCGGTGCATGGCCACTTGCGGATCAAGTCCTGGCATGTCCCCATAATTCCAGGCGAAGACGTCTATATACTCTTGTAAAAGAGATATTAGACCCTTCTTCTCCGAAGGTGACAGGCCGTCACTTATGAAGATGGGCTTAGGGTTGGCCTCATCTCCTAGGTTGATCTGAACAACCTTGTCTTCTGTGGGTGGCTCGCGCTGTTCAAAGCGGGTATCCCAAAGAGCATTTAAATGTTTGATCCAAGGATCTGTATCAGATTGGATCATTTCTTCATTTCCATCTTCCAGGTGGCTTGTTGAAACCATGTTCACTGAAAGTTCTTTGAAGATGTTGCCGACACTGACATCTGACTCCCAAGATGATGTGTCTGAAGAGTAATCGTTGCTCGACGATTCTCGAGAATCGGAGGCTGATGGGACCGGAGTTGATACGTAGCCCAACCCCCGGCGCGTCCGATGATAATAATTGGGGGCCTTCCCTTTCGACACAAAGGATCGAAGTAGCGTTCTCCTTCCTTTGCCGAAGTTCAACCCGGGTCTGTTGGTTAGATCATACCCCATGCACTTCATCATTTTGAGCGCTTTTGGTTCATAATGACTGAGCTGAGGGGATTCCTCCTCACTTTCCGAGTCGTCGCGGGGCGTTGGTTCAGACGAGATTCGCCCAAAAAGAATTGGTTTTTGGCCTTTTCGTCTGGCTGGAACCATGAATATAGATTCTTGCGCATTACCATTGTCTCGGTATGTCTCGAAAGACGACTTCACTGGTACATGCAACGATGTCAAAGCATCTACTGCCGACCAGGGATCGTCATCTATATCAGTGCTAGTATCTGACAGTATTGAATCAGAAGCACACACAGAAAAATACGCAAAATCTAAATCTTCATTAATATACCAACCGCCCACATCATCGGTGGTATTATCGACATCGGGCTTATTAGTGCCTGTTACAAGTGGTTCTAACTCCCACAGGCACTCTTCTTTCTCGGGCTCAATGTCAGCCTCATTACCAGAGTCTGGCTCCTCTGGTTGCGGGGTTTCATTTGACTCCTCAGGATCCTGATATAGGAGGGAGTCAGTGAAATAATTTTCGACCCCTTTAAACGGATACCTCTCGGCAATCAACGTTTGAACCTTTCCACTCTCGTCAATGTATTTCATGACTTGGTGAAGAGTGGATGGAACGATGGAATTGCGGTGAATCCACGGTCGTCCCAGCAATAGATTGTAGGAAGTGTCGGCGTCGATGATGTAGCATGTCACTTCCGACTTGAGGCTTCCAATCTGACACCTGAGCTTGATTTTCCCCATCGGACGGGTCTGGTTGGCATTGAACCCATAGATAGTCATCTGGGTAGGGCTCAAACGATGGGTGGGAATGCCGAGATGTTGCATGACCCGGCGAGGCATGATGCTCAATGCGGACCCTGGATCTACCTGGATGCGGTTCACCTCAGACGATCCAATATACCCTGTGAAGTACAGGGGTCGATCATGCTTCCCTTTAACCTGCATATCATCTGCCGTGAAGGTGATGCAGGGGGCATTCTGGGAGGTGTGGAGGCAATCCTCTACATCTTCCTCCTTCGGCACCTGGGTCATAAAGACTTCAGCATTTGCCAGGGCTTCTTGCAGAGCTTCCTTGGTAGACTTTGATAGTCTAAGAAGTTCATACAAGGTAATGCGTGCCGGAATGTTGGCCAACTGAGCCAGGACATCAAAGCGGTAAGGTGCTGTAGATCCTTCTGTGATGCCCTTTTGAAGGGCTCGAGAAAATCGAGTCTCCTTCTGCTTCTCCACAGGTGGCCTTGTGGAGGGCCTGACTGGCTCCGCAGTTGGTTGTGGAGGGGCTACCGCCGTCTCGCCGTACTGTTTCAAGTACGCCTGTCCTGAACGGGTTCCCGCCATTGGTTGGTTGGGCTCTGCGGCCAAGACTATCGTTTCCTCCTCTGAGTCGGTCAGTGAAGGGATATCAGTCTCCGCTTCTCGGGAAGAGGCGCATACTACATTGCAAGATGAGGCTTTTGCCTTGCCTTTGGATTTCCTGTTGGTCACAGTAGTCCATTGTTGTCCATTGAGAAGGTCAGGGTGGACCCATATGGTTTCTCCCTGAGGGGTGGGAACGGGTACCAAGCCTTTCTCCTGCTGCTGGTGAGGGTCTGTGTTGACTATTCTCAGTTCTCCTCTTGGAATTGGGACTACCCCCGCAGGCGTTGGGGGTTGTCTTCCGAACTGGAGAGCTGACGTCACATTAGCCGTCACCTTCTTCTGCTCTGGTCGGAGCTTTAACACCTCCGCGTCAATCAGAGCTTGAAGGACATCCTTGAAGACGTAGCAGCTTTTGGTAGGGTGTCCCAACATTCTGTGGTATAGACAGTAGTTGGGATTGTCGGTCTTGCCGACTTCCTCGGGGCGCCTAGCTTCAGGGAGCTTTAGTCGGTTGCTCTTGTTGAGTAGTTTAAAGAGCGAATCGACATGTTCCTCCTTGAAGGAATATTGTTTATTGGCGCGAGGCTGATTTGAAGAACCACTCGCCCTGCCTGATTGAGGTTTGGCGGGAGATTTAGTCTCCGTTGCCAAATTATCCTTCCGCTTTGTTTGGAGGGATGTGTCTGGCGCACGCCGTGTCGACCTTTCCGGTCTAGGCTTACCTTCCTCCGCTATGACGCGGGCAACAATCTCCTCAGCCTGTTCACCTTGTTGGACCAATTGCTTCCAGGTGCGGCTTTCAGCAACTCCTATTTGAGCAAGGAGTGAGGTTTGGAGATTGTGGCGGCATGTTTCCACCAGGGTGGCCTGGGTCATACCGCTTGGACACCGGAGTGCCATGTTCCGAAATCTTTCCACGAAAGATTTGAGGGACTCCCCTTTCCGCTATTTGGTAGCCAAAAGGGTGGGCATCGTGACTTCGGAGTCATCTTCGAAGAAGCGTGTTAAGAACAGCTTCTCCAGATCGCCCCAGTTCTTGATAGAACCTTCTGGGAGCTTCATAAACCATTCAAAGGCCAACCCTTTCAGGGTGCCGATGAACAGACGCGCCAGGATAGCATCGTTGTCTACTACATTCCCGGTTTGAGATTTGAAGTAGTAGATGTGCTGGTTGGGTGACCCCTTCCCGTCGAACGCTTGGAGGGTTGGAGCTTTGAACTTAGGAGGGTATGGAACTAAGTCCCACTCAGCCGGATAGGGCCGGACCACTCCTACTTCTTGGAGGTCTTTGCGATTGGCAAGGGCCTCGAGGCGTCGCTCCAATTGACTCATTCTCTTAGCATGAGTCTTTTCCTGTTCTTGGTCGTCCTTTACTTGCGACGAGGGTTTGGACGAATCCGAAGTAGATTGCTGTCTCTCTTCAGAAGGTTCAGAAGATGAGCTTCCTCCCTTTCTCCCTTTGCCCTTTGACCTTCTAGGAGGAGATTTCTCCCTTTCTTCGAGCAACTGCTCAAACATCTACTTGAGGGAGTCAATAGATTTCTGCTGAGACATAATTATGTCCATTTGTGCCTTCTGGACCTGGGCTTGCTGTTCAAAACGTCTAGCCGTCTCCTCAGGAGTGCCTACCATGTAGGCGGCAGCCTCCTTCTCGACGGAAGAGTTTGAAGCCCGTGATTCAGCTACGGCGGAGTGGGAATCGTCCACTTCAACACCGTGGGCTAAGGCATTATAGTCAATTGGGGGAATGGCCCCCGTCCGGGTGCGAGTGTGTCGGTACACCCCTTCCGGTTCAGAGTCAGACTCATCTGAGCTGACTGCTGGTTGTTTTTCCTTGCTCCTGCTTGTCATATTTGCAGTGAGCTCCGGGTACTCAACGTCAGAGAAGGTTCTCCTTCTGTGGGAGCGTCTTCTTTTAGCTGACGGGGGAATCAGGGTGAGCTGTCTGATCAAAGACTGCTGGTTCACGCCTGACTCGCAATGGCATCCAGAGAGTATGGAGATAAGCCGTTGGCAGCAGCATGACGAAGTGACCTGATTGGCACTTCTTTTCTTTGTCAAATAATCCCTCAAATCCATGGGAGGGGGATTGAAAAGACTAGCCTCGCAACGTCGGAGACGGAAGGCATCCATGTGCTGCACAGCTTGGATACAGGCTTCAGGGACGCGGTTCTCGCGACGCGGCTGTGTAACGCGCGTCTGGCGTCTCTGCTGAGATGAAACGCGAGTCTCGCGTTGCTGTCTGGTGCGTCTGGGCAGAGACATTTGAGAGAGAATGGGCTGCTGGGCCCCACGCCTGTGGGCGCGTGCTTCTTGCGTTTGATGAGACGCAGATGCTTCGCCTTGGCGTTTGGTAAGTTGGTCTTCAGAGGACTCAACTTGAGGAGTTGCGCATTTGGGCCGCCAAACGCGGATTTCACGTACTGGATGTGCCGCGGGCAAAGCGCCAGATTGCATGTCGCGTTTAGCCTTAGTCGGACAACCAACGGTTCCAACTTGAAGCTGACGCGCGCGTCTCCTCTGTCGCTGCTCAGCATTCCGGTTGCGCCGTGGAGGAGGAGAGAAACCAACAACTTCCTGGTCTGCAAAACCAGGGATGCTCACCACGCGGGTCTCCTGAGAGACGCTGACGCGGGTGTTCTGTGCGACGCGGTTGATCGCAACAGCAGTAGTGCCTGGGACCACGCGGGCCTTCTGAGAGGCGTTGGCGCGTGTACCTTGCTTGGCACAGTCGGCAGCAGCAGCGGCGCCCAATAGAGCTTCAGGTCGGGCTTCGGGGCCATTCCCCGTCGAGACCCTGCGATAGACGCGGGTCTTTGGGCTCTTGGAGCCAGAAGAGAGAAACTCTTCATATTTCGCCTGGTCGAACTCGACGATGAGCGATTCGACCATCTTCCCGTTACAGAGGACGTCATCCTGCGCCACGATCTGTTCGTCAGTGACAAAAGTATTCCCCAGCGGAGTCGCCATCTCTTGTATGACCCGGGAAAGGGAGAGGACAAGAATTTGCGGTAAAAGTTTTCCTTGAATCAAATGAAAAGGATTACAACAAAAACTGTTCCTTCCGGTTACAAGGGAGGGAGAATATTAAATCTTGAATTCCCCCTTTGTTTAATGCTGGGTTCTTCGTGTGGCGGTGGAGAGTGAATCTTGTTCTCCGTTGACCAGATGACCGTCCTTCAGGGATCTCCTCTTCGGCCGGTAGAAAGAGTAACTCAGCTCTGTCTACCAAAAACTCTAAAAGAGAAGGTAGGCGAAAGCTAGCTCGTACGCAGCGAACTTGCTGAAGAGTTGATCTGCTTCTTTTCTCTCTGTGTCGCCCTCTTGATGCCCTTCCTGATTGCCAAAAGTTCGACCTCTTCTTCATAGCGACGGGGCTATTTATAGAGGTTTAGGGGGTGATCGTGCCCCCTAAAAGTGCTCCACAATGAGGGGCCACTTCCCGCTACTTGTGCGGTGACTGGCCCCGTAATCCGGGTGGTTACAACTGAGACGCGGGTTTTAGACCTTTGCGTCTTGAGGCTGAGACGCGGGTGTCAGGCCGACGCGCCTTGATGCTGAGACGCGGGTGTCAGGCCGACGCGCCATGATGCTGAGACGCGGGTGTCGAACCAACGCGCCTTGATGCTGAGACGCGGGTGTCGAGCCAACGCGCCTTGATGCTGAGACGCGGGTGTCGAGCCAACGCGCCTTGATGCTGAGACGCGGGTGATAGTCCCTCGCGTCTAGAGCTTGAAACTTTGCTTTTCAATGGCTTGTCCTCCAGTAACTTTTGGACGGCCTACAATATACACCACCCTTTCTTCTTCTCTCTCTTTTATTTTTTCTTCTTCTCCTTCTTTGTTTCCAGCAAGCGAATGGCAGCACCCATGAGCCGTGCCTCCCTCCTTGGCCGGCCATCTCCCCTTCGTTTCCACCACCGTCTCCGCCACCAACTCCTCCATCATTCCCTCCATCTCCTTCTCCATTCTAGCTACAACAAACAACAACAATACCACCATATTCCTCTCTTTTCTCCATCATGAACCCATTAACCTCCAAAACTTCACCACTATTTTCACCACCACCTACACCTCCTTGGCCACCACGAACCACGCCATCTTCCTCCCCTCAGAGAACTCTTTCTAACAAGCTATTGCTTCGCTCTCTGAAATCCCTTTTGTAAAACTCTAATTTTTCATTTTTAACTACACTTGCACCCCACAATTTGCTTGGGCTTAGGCTTGGGCTACCAGATTCCGGCCACCTCCGGCCACCGCCGGCCATGGCCAGCCGTCCTCCCTCTTTCCCTTCTTCCTTCTTTCTATCCTTCCCTTCTTTCTTTTCTTCCCTTCTTTCTTTCCTTCTTTTCTTCTCTTTTCTTTTCTTCTTTCTTTCTTTCTATCCTTTATTTCATTCCATGCGTCTCTACTCCCTTATTCCCTGCGTCTTCCTCTCTCTTTCTGCGTCTCTCTCATTCCCACACCTCTGTACGTCTCTCTCTTTCTCTAATGTTAATTGCTAGACGCAGAGCTCACCCCCGCGTCTAGGCAATTCCTTAACGCAAATCTTCGCGTTCTTGACATTTGTATAACGCAGCCTTTGCCTTCTTGTATCGACGCAACGCAGAGCCCATGCCCGTGTCTGTGTCCTTCTCGTGTCAACACGACGCGGAGCTCATGCCCGCGTCTGTGTTCTTCTCGTGTTAACGCGACGGGAACCCACGTCCGCGTTATTCTCGTGTTATAACTTGAACACGGGTCTCGAACCTCGCGTTTGTGGCATCTACGCAACGCGACCCCCGCGTCTCACTCTTAAACCCGCGTCCCCCTGTACACTCTCTCTCTCCATGGACTTGTCTCTCTAGCTCTCACTTTTCTCTTTTCTCTCTCATTCTCTTTCTCTCTCTTGATTTTCTCCTCGCTCTATCACTTTCTCTTTAACGCGTTGACGCGTTGATTACTTGGATTCTGGAGATCGGGGATTTCACTGTGTTTTCTAAAGATTTAGGCGAGTGTTCTCGCTTTCCTCTTGGCTTTTCCGCTTCGTCGAATCGACTTGGTTGTCTTATGTATTTGTGTCTGGAACTAACACTTTCTGCAGGTACCCTTGCCTTCGGGTCTAACCACCGGGTACAACCTCTGAGGTTATAAAGTCCTCTGGACTTTTTTTATGCTACGCCTGGTAGGTGGACCTAGTGTCAATACTTTACTGCTTACTTCGTTCGAGTATAGTTACCCCGTGAGCATGGCTTCCCCGTGAGCGGTAGTATGGCGTTATACACTTGCTGCGACAAGTGTGTCTAGCTACGTTGCGAGCGGTAACCACGCCGAGCGTGATAGCATTTAGTGTTGTACATTAGCTTCGCTCCAGCTTGCTCAACTCTGCTTGATTGTGCTCAGCTATTATTCTATCACTTGACAAGTCTTGATATGTAAATACTTGACATGCTTTTACTTGATACCTATCATCTACCTGCTAATACTGGACACCTGTCTGTATCACTTGGCAACTGATGTGTTACCACCTGACATCCGACATGCTACTACTTGATAATTGCTCCCTGTTATGACGTGACTTGTCACCTGCCTAATATCACCATCTTGTCATGCTATCACTTGACACCTGGCATGATATACTTGACTCTTATAATTATCATGATAACAGGAATGATGACCTGACATCTTGTTTACATCTTGATATATTATAGTACAAACCCTACTCCTGATATACTTGTACTCTTGGCATTCCTGGCTTGTTCTTGCTCATTCCCGGATCTAATAATTATCTAATAAATCATAAAATGAGACAACTTACATCGGGTCGAGGGAAACTTGCGGCTATCAATATATGTTCGTGTTTACAGTGGTACTTAGGGGTGCCATCGGATCGGATACGGATCGGATATTACCTCTACCATATCCATATCCGCACCCAACCTTCGGATACGGATACGGATATTGGCGGATGTGAAAAAATGATATCCGTATCCGTCAAAATCGGATATCAGATATAAATCGGATATTAGCGGATCGGATGCGGATACTAATCGGATATGTTAAAAATGGATATAGTTAAAGATAAATTAAACAGAAATACTTATATTACTTTTTATCTCATCTACTACAATATTAAATGTGATACATACTATGATATTATTGTGTACATATCAATACATTTATCGTATTCATTGTCATTTGGCTTCTATAATAATAGATTACACGTCCTCTGGTGCTAAATGTCGATTCGGATGACATGATTGATGTCGAAATACTCAAAATATCATGTGGTGCTCTTGCAAGAATCGAATACTTTTCACTATTATTTTTTCACCAACTTAAAATATCAAAATTTAATACCTTATTCCATTGAAGAATAGTCTTCTCCATACCGATATCATTATGAAGCACGCAACATTCGGATATCGGATCGGATACGAATAAGATATTACTTTTACCATATCCGTATCCGCACCTACCTTTCGGATACGGATACGGATACGAATATTGACGGATGTGAAAAAATGATATCCGTATCCGGATTGGAGGCGGATTCGGATGCGGATACCCGCGGATAATCCGTATCCGGTGGCACCCCTAGTGGTACTAGGTATGTTGTGTAACTAAAACTTCCGGTCTAACCTGTGGGCCTCCAGGCGACCGAGGAGAGTGCTGCCTCCCTCCTTCTTGGTACCATCTTAATAAGGGCATTCTATAAGACCCTCCTGTAGGCCTTGCGGCCGGTTCCATACACCAGCAACGGAACGTCCTGGACCGTGGTCCCGGGCATGTACGGGACCCACTATAAACATTGTTCGTTGATACCCCCATTGGTTTCCAATAACAACCTTGCTTTACTCAGATGTGGATATATGTGTGCTGAGACGCTAGTTCACATATCTAGACATCAGGGTAAGACGAGTAATAATAATAATAATAAACGATGCCAGTTATGGATCTGTAGTATGCTTTGCCATGTTTGATTGTATAGGGTTTTACTTCGGACTTCCGGTTTTATGATCATTATACTATACATGTTCATATCCTGCCTTTCTCTTTGTATTCTATTCCACATGTTTCCTGCTCTTATCTGATCATACTATGATTCTTCCCTGCTTGATATCATATACTGTATATCTACTTGCCCATGCATGCTTGTGCCCACGATACGGTTTTCAATGCATGTTTATGATTCAGATTTATCGATATATGTGTGCTTACTTATGCTCGCCATCTGGCTTTCGCATCACCACTCGTCGGGGAGTTCTGACTCCTCTGGATCCTCATGTCCAGGTTTTGGAGCTTGGAGCGTGTGGATTCTCCCAGTTGCTGATCAGAGTGGCGCAACGGTAGCGTGGATCTCCAGCAGACCGTCCAGAGCCCCATCCTTCCAGGCCCCCCTGCTCGACTCTAGAGCTTTCATGTTATGGCTCTGAGCCTCTATTTGTACTGTTCATACTTGTACATCTCCTTATATTCTCGCATTTGCGCCATATTGGTGATGTAATATTATTGTAATATTGGGTCACTTCCTGTGATAACTTTTTAATTGTACTCATATGTTGGAATGTATAATGCACCACGTGCTTCCGTACTCTGATTCTTGCCTTTACTAATGCTTAGCGTATATACGTGAGGGTATTTTTGAC
The DNA here is from genome assembly GCA_038442645.1 of Agave tequilana. Lineage (NCBI taxonomy): Eukaryota > Viridiplantae > Streptophyta > Magnoliopsida > Asparagales > Asparagaceae > Agave > Agave tequilana. The sequence continues at coordinate 37,817 of JAVJIF010017290.1, forward strand.
CTGCGTATATACGTCACAGTAACGTCTCCGTACCCTCCGGATCAGGGAGTTACAACGCAATTTGTCATTTATTAATTTTTTTAATAGATGTCATATGTTTTTTTACATTTGTGTTGAATTTGCGATAATTCGACGCAAATATTGCATCAAATAGTTTTTCAACGTAATATTTCCGCCGCAAACTTGCAGTTTTCTAGTAGTGAAAACTCAAACCATTTGGGTTTTCATAAATATAAACTCATACCTTATCAAAACCGGCCGAGCGAAGCAAGGAAGGTTTTCTCCCATGACTCTTATATAAAATTTGTCCGTTCGTTTGTCTGTCCTCTCGTTTTCGTCCGCCAGAAGAAGAGAGAGCAACGCCTCTCTGTTTCTCCATCGACGCCGCTGCCATTTCTCTCTCCCCTCCCCACCCCTTTCTTCTCTCCCTTCCTCCTCTTCTCTTCCCCTTCCTTCTCTCCCCTTCCTCTCCTTCTTTCTCCTCCCCGCATCTTCTTTGCCGCCGGTCAATTTTTCACCGCCGGCGGTATTCTTGGAGTTTCGGGCTGGGCCGGGTAAAAGCCGACCTGGTTACCGCGAGGTAAACACCGCCTGTTTGGATTCGGTTTAACCCGAAACCCATTACAAATATTCCTTTTATCCCTCAGCAGGCCCAAATTATTTAGTTTTCCTTAATAGTTTTAGGGTTTCCGCTTTCATAGCTCTCTTGGCGATTCGGCGACCAAATTCTGCGATCCCCGAAGATAAATACTCCGGTCATCCTCAGCCCACCGATCAGCCACCTCCAGCCTCGAAAAGGTACGTTGATGATCGATCAATTTTCTGCAATCTTCTCTTATTCTTCCTCTTGTTTTTTCCCCCTATTCTCCTTGCTTCTCGTTGTTTTTCTTTGCTGCTATTGAATTTTCTGCAGTAACTGTAAGTTATTGATTTGAAGCTGTGTGGCTTCATAACCACTGCAGAAGCAGTGGCTGCAAGAGTCTCAATATGAAATAAATTCATGAAATAGAACCATATTAGAAATTTGTCAAATTGGCGTGCAGAAGTAAGTTTTTTTTCTTTTTGTTTTTGGAGAACAAGCGTTCAGAAGTTGCTAACCTGTTTTTAATATGAAAATAACGCTCATCTTGGTAGTTGATTGGAATGTGATAGTTATGGCTGTGCTTTGTGAAAATTTGTTTTGTCCTTACTTTAAAGTCATTTAGAATGAATCATATCAAATTACTTAACGTTATTGAAAGGTACAAAAACGAATATACGTGGCTCACTTTAGTCAGGATGTGCATTTCTTGCTTCTCCGCCCCACGTAGCACATTAGCTGTGTGTGTGTGTGTGTTGGGGCGGGGGGGGGGGGGGGGGGTTGGCAATTGGGAAGTGAATGTGAAAGTGTGATGGTCGATTCACTTTCACTTGAAATAAAGAGAATATCAAGGAGACAAGGGTACGGCAAGTCTAAGTGGAAAGTGTGAAAGTAGTGCCACCTAGGTACCATATAAGTTATCTTGTAATTCGTATGAAACTGTCACTACGGGCCTTGGAGAGGGGAATTGGGAGATGATAGTGTGAAGGTATGAGGTCCACATAAAGAGAGAATGTGTACTTTAGTTTAAAAATAAGATGATTAATGTCCAGTTTTTACCATGTTATAGCTACCTTACACAGGAGTTAAGTAACAATGTAACGTGGATGGGGTTTTGTTAAGATCTGAGAATCTTCTTTATACTAAAATGTAGCGGACGTATTTAAAAGCATGCTAGTTGGTGTGTAGGTACATTTTTGGATATTCCTTTGTTTTTGAAAACATATCTACCTTTATCCCTGACTGTTATTTGCCAAAAAATGGCAGGACATGTACTGATTTCTATGAAAACCTTGTTTAGTGTTTGACTTAATTTACACTGTCCCCTTGAACTCCAATCATTGTCTCTCAATCTGATTCATGGCGCGTTCTGGAACCAAATTGCTAAAATTGGCAACTCAAGAACTGAAGGAAGAGGCTGGAAAAACTAATTGATGTGGTTAGTTGTTTCCATGCTTTTTGCATATACATTTTCATAACTTAAATTATTTGGCTTCAAAGTTTGGAATATGGACTCAATTATTTAATTTAATTAGAGTTATTATCATGTTTATATTTGTATTATAGTTTTTTTTGTTTGTTGAAGAAGGCTAGGATTCTTTAGATAGTACAAAGATGTGAAGTGCATAATTATAGATTTTCATTTCTTCAATAATGTATATAAATATGTTTGTATGTATTCACACGCATAAGATGCACTCACAATTATTGAAATGATCTGGATGAACACTTCCAGGTGTACTTCTAGTTTCTACCCTAAATGGGGATCTACTAAACTTACCCCCCTTGAGCCACTTATATATAAAGTCTGAGCCAAAGGATACCACGAACACAACACTACTGTTTTAAGGGCAAAACTGAAATTTAAAAAAAAGATTGGATGGATGAAGTTGAATTAACATATTAGGAAAAGTAAAAGAAAAGGATGAAAAGGAAGAAAAAGAGAAATAAAGAATAAAATACCAAGGACAGTAATGTAAGAAAAGAATGATAGCTCTTAACTTTTGTCCTTCTATTAAGCCCAATAAGGTATAAACACTTGTTGCCTCGATGAATTATGTTAAAACCTGCTGTTGTAGCTTACATATCACAGACTATGACATTGCTTTTTTACATATCATGAGAATTCGCCCATGGGAATATAATACCTGCATTTTCGCGGAGTTTGGCTAAAATACTTGGGTGATGACGCAGACGGGGAAGCGAATAAGATGAACGACGCGGGTTAGATATCATACTAGCGCTGACGAACCCTGAAAAACCCTTCAGGTAGGGGATAATTACTCGAATCTACGAGCTATCGACTCGAATCCACGAGCCAAAGAGAACAACTCGAATCTACGATTAATTTGAGGATAAAAACTCAATTGTATTTATCAAAGTTCGATGATAAAATAGAGAATAAAAAAGGTCTATTTATAGGCTTACAATAAGTCCTATTCTACTTAAGAAAATTAAATCCAAAATAAAGAAAAGAAAGTTCAAAAAAAAGAAGTGTAAAATCTATCGGAATCCAAATTTGGAGCTCAGAACATAATCCTAAGAAAACTCAGACATTGTTACGGGCTGTGGACTGCTGAAGGGTGCCGTCGAAACTGACATACCCTTAGCAGTGTAAAAGAAGGGCTGTTGACAGGTCAAGTTATTTTGGCCTGCTGTTTGTCTTGCCTTGTTTTTTCGTCTTCTACATCAGCTCCTCCCTCTTCAAAAAAAAAAAACCCGCCTTCGAGTTTCTATTACTTTGATTGCGCCGGGATACAGGGGAAGGCATTCTTTTTTTTTTTAGATCTGGTAGCCGATGGAATTGGTCTCAAGGCGATTCTTTTGTTCTTCCAAGTGAACACATATGTATTTTATCTTCCCATTTGAGTAGCGTTAGCGTCATGTTGACACGTCTTCCAAAAGAATATGGCACTTATCCATGTCGATAACATCACATGCAACGAAATTTTGATAGAACTTTCTAATAGAAATAGGAACATAACATAGATTCGTTACCTTGAGGATGATGATGCGAGCTTCAAGTGATACATAAGTGCTCTAGAGACGATGTTCTCGCAGCTTTCATTGTCATTGATAAGATGGCAGATCTTATCCTTGACTGAACACCTTGAATAGAAGATTTGATGTCTCTGCATGGTGTCGGGGATTTTTTGGCTGCAAAGCACTTTCTGAACAATACAAGCGACGGGGTCGCCATGTTCTTCGATGAAATCAAAATCCTCTGGCTTTGTCTCTATTAGCAAAATATGTTCTTTTTCATAGTCGGCCATATTAACTTGTCTTCTCTTCGGGCACTCATTGGACTTGTGTTCAGGTTTGCGACACTTATGACACTTGCCAATTTCGGGCTTGGAGTAAGGGTTGTCTTTGTTCTTGGCGACTGCGGGGGTTGGTGTCGACGTAGAAGCCTTGGTCGTCGGTTGTACTAGTGGTTGATCAGTCGTCGTGGAGCTTGGCTGAACTCCGTTGCCTTCTGCAGGCTCTTTGATTGACAATTGACGCCCGGAAAGTGAGCTCTGCTTTATGGCCTCTCTATCTTCATGGTCTTATTATGGCCTCATCAACAGAGAAAACGTCGTGGAGGGCTACACGCTCTTGAATGGTATATCTAAACTCGTTGACGTACTTCGCGATTTGTTACTCTTCCATCATTGATAGTTCGCACCGCGATGAATAGCGGTTGGACTTTTCCGTGTACGCCGCAACAGTTCTTATGCCTTGTCTGATTACTCAAATTGACTGTAAAGAATCTGTTGGTAATCGGGTGGAAGGATTTTACCTTGATTTGCTTCATGGGCCTCCATGTTATCACGGGTGGCTTGCCTTGCCGCCTCGTTGTGCTTTGTAACTGGTCCTGCCATGCGGCTTCTCCTCTTATGAGCTTGTACGCCAAAAACTTGACATGCTTTACCTCGGGAATGTAAGCCATGTCAAAGAATTTTTCAACTTCATAGACCCAATCCAAGAAGGATTCAATGTCAAGGTTCCCACTGAAAGAAGGAATCTTGATCTTCATCCGATACTTGTTTGAACTTGGCTTTTCTCTTCTCATATACGGGTTAGGAAAAGGAAACCCTCCTCTCTTGGCATTTGGATTGGCCATCCGCTGTGGGCCTCGCCCGTAGGCCATCCTTCCGTCATAAGTCCATCTTCGGAGTCTTCTTCTAGATAGAAGGGGTTGTGAAACTTCTCCTCGTCGGAAAGATCTTCGTATAGAAGATTTCGTAGAGGACGTCTAGTGGGTGGTGTGGTTGTTGTGGATGTTGTTGTTGTGGTGGTTGTTGGAGGGAAAGTTATTGTGGTGGAGGTTGTGGATGAAGGTTACCTGATGGAGGTGGAGGTGGTGGAGGAAGATTGACTGATGAACGCCCATGTCTGCTTCGGTACGTACCATCGGCAAGACTGTGATCATTGATCCAGAGAAATATCCTTTCGATGGCTTAGGCCATACGGTCCAAAGATGACTTGATATTGCTGATATCTCCTTTAACAATACCTGCTCTGGTGGAGAGGCTTGGTGGTTCGTCGTCGTCTCCCGCTATCATCGGAAAGTTTGCCGAAGCTCTGATACTAATTGACGCAGACGGGGAGGCGAAGAAGACAAACGAACCGTACTAGCGCTAACATATCGTACTAGCGCTAACGAACCGTGAAGAAGCCTTTAGGTAGGGGATAATTACTCAAATCACGAGCAAGCGACCCGAATCCACGAGCCAAAGAGAACAACTCTAATCCACGAGTAATTTGAGAGTAAAACTCAATTGTATTAATCAAAGTTCGATGAATACAAAAGGCCTATTTATAGGCTTACAATAAGTCCTATTCTATCTAAGAAAATTAAATTCAAAATAAAAAAGTGTAAAATCTATCGGAATCCAAATTTAGAACCCAAAACAGAATCGTAAGCAAACTCATACACTGGTACGTAATAGGGCTGTCGACAACACTTGTCGACAACCAAGGAAAAAAACTGACAGACCCATGCTTGGCGCTGTCGACAGCCAAGGAAAAAACTGACAGACCCATGCTTTCCGAAAAAGCCTGTCGACAATCCAAAAGAAAGGCTGTCGACATGTCAAGTTATTTTGTCATGCTATTTGTTTTGTCTTGTTCTTTGGTCTCCTACATCAGTTGAGGCATTACTCATAAATCTTACTTTGCATATGTGCTTCCCATCTATGTAACCATGCATTAGAATTTCTCTACATTTCTAGCTATGATTTGCGGCATGTTCACAGTCGCGGTCTCGGCCGCCGACTCGGCGGGTACTGAGACGGATCGGTCTCGGCGACTCGGATCGGTATCGGGCGATACGCGCAAAACGCTATAGAGAAAGCTCAAAAAATTCTGAAAAAATCACGACAGATTTTAAAAAAATGTAGACACCCACATTCATGTATCACATGTCCAAAATATATCACCTAGCATACTAAACATAAAGCGAAAGTATAAATACACGCGTCGTCGGTAGAAGCATATCAAAATACATACACAATATAGTAAATTACACAAACTACATTCATAAATACATGCTAATGTAGTTATTTTCACATTGAATTGCGATGAGGCACAAAATCATCATCATAATGCCGAGTCGACCGAGTCAACTCTGATTCTCGGCCGAGTTGGCCTCCTCTGAGTTGAGCCGACCGACTCGTGACTCGGACTCGTCACGGAGCGGGCCGAGACGGATACGACTCGGCCGACTCGTCTCCGACTCGGCCGAGTCTTTGAACCATGATTTGCGGATGAATACTTACATATGGGATATGTAAAGCTTGTTACATATCCGGAAGATCCTGAAGCCGCGAAGCAATGGAAAAAAAATTGTGCAATAAAATTTTGTTAAGAAAACACATGATATACTCCATGTTATAATGCTAACCCATAATAGAGGTTAAGGATCGGTAGAAGTGTCTAACATGGCAGGATGCCCTGTTATTGTGCCGATCATCGGTAGATGCACCAATTTTTGCTAGGAGAATTGTTCTACATATCATAGCTGTTTGGAGCTGATCTACTTTGGGTTAAATATCACTGTTGCACCTCCATAGTCACTGAATAGAGCTGATCAAAACCATTCATTAAGCAAAAAGCTCCTGCAGCTGAGAATGTCGCTTCCAGAATTTTGCGAAAGGGAAATTTTGGTATACCTATTTTGGTTATGATTAATGAATTAGAATTACAAAATACCCTTTAAGAATAAAACTGAAAAGGAATGTCAAGTGGCTGCCTGGATCTTCCATATTTGTGTCTTCAAAAAGCAGTTGCTTTAGACTTTAAGGCGCATTTGGTAGCTAATTCTGGACTTGCAGTATTTTCAAATACTTTACTTGACCAATTGTTTAATTTTGGTTAAAAAAAATTATGGAAGACTGCATTGTTGAATACCCTCAAGTCCGCAAATACAGTTATTTTCTATTGCAGTAAAAATATGCGGCAGCACAAGATAGGGAATCCTGGTGAGTTAGATGCAAAAAACCATACATCCCTTTATTTCCAGTTTTATTATATATACTGGTCATGTTCCTGCTGACTTCTGTGATGAAATTGATATCTTATAGACATATATATCTTCTAGACTTATAGTTCACTAAATAGATGCTGGCATAATTGACAGAAACTGAATTCATCTGTACGCCCTGAAAATTTAATTTATCTTGAATTTCATTAGAATGTGAAACCTGAATGGACAGAAATGGACAAAAGAATAAAAGTTGTGTGATTGAAATGAAAAAAATAGTGTTACATTAAGAATGATATCGGTTCTCTTGCATTATCAGGAGCTACAAAACTGGTTGTAATCATGCAGTACATCGTAATTGGAAATTTGGAACATAAGGGGTAAACATGACAAGATTTTCTTAGATAGCCTGCCCTCAGAAATAGTTTGCAATTTAAACAGCCCTTTTTCTCCTGAATCGTCTTAAAATTAAAGCTATATGCTTTCAGTATTTTTACACATGTCAGCATTCCTTGATCATCAAAGAGACGGATAATAAGTCAGTAGCATGTATATGTATCATTTAACTCACAGTCAATATTTATTTGCTGCTCTAGATATTTGATTTTTCAACTATATTAAAAAAGTAGTGTCTTTTATTGAAATGATGAATACTATGAATATTTGATGCTTCCTTTGGCATGTTTTTTCCTTTTATATTCATAGCCGTCATTAATGTAGTTGTCAAGTCAATCATCTCATAGGAAATTTCCTATAATGTAATTCATCTTTGAACTCCTAAGGAACAAGATATGATTTTGATTTTTATTAATTGATTTAGATCTTCACGCATATCATATGTAATTTGTAACGTCTTTGCATATTTCTTGTTTTATACATTTCAAACCATGTTGAAGAAATATGTTGTGCTCTACTGTACTTGACTCCTGAATTGTCAACTGATGCGTACCTCGCCGGAAGCGTTGCCGGAATTCGCCCAAGTCGCCGATCAGCAACCATCTCGACCGGAAAATTGGGAAAAAGAAGAAACAAGAGAACAGGAAGCACCAAAAATAGAAAGAATTGGGGAAAAAAGGATTTTGTTCTTCAAGAAATTGAGCTCAGACGAACTCCTCTTCTTCGGTGAGCTCAGCGAGCTCGTACAGTCCCTGGTTAGGGCAAAAAATCAACCGATCGATCCCCAAAATCAGAAGGACTCGGCCTTTAAATCCCCCTCACTGTTGGGCCGGGTCACAATTGGATTACATCATATATTTGACCCCAAACCCGGCCCAAATGCAAAATCAACAGAAAGAAAAAGGTGGAGCTCAGCGCATTTCGACCCGTTACAATTCAAACAAAGGAGGGAAGATTTGAAAAACCCGGAAACTCTGAAGAACAGGGGAACTCACCAGGAACAGGAGAACTCAACAGGAACTCAACAGAGAGCTCAAAATTTCATCATCGCTCTGGAGGACCGAGGAACCAACAGGGAGCTCAAAACCTCATCATTCTCCGATGGAAGCAACTAGGACTGTATCAGATCTCCCCCCTTAAACTTTGACCTTGTCCTCAAGGTCAAGCTTAGGGATCTCAGTATGAAGATTCAATCTCCCTCCTTGGCTCCCATGTGATCCTCCTTCTCCATGTCTTTGACCAACTAAGACCATATCATTCTTCCTTCTGCAGTGGTATTGGATTGAATGGAGTTCCACACACTTGCTGTAGGGAAGGGGCAAGGATTGGGGTGGTGGTTCTGGAGGGGGCCTTCTCCTCAACAGGGTAATGATTTGCTCACTAATACCCCCGAGCATATCCTGAACCAAGTGTAGCGTGCTTCCCCAACCAGCTTTGATGTTGTTGAGTGCAGTCCTCAACAAGCTTTGTTTTGCATCAAGTTGCTTTCCAAAGTTCGGAGTGTCGTTAAATGTGGTCCTTTTTTCTTCCTTCTGTTGTCGAATAAGCGTCACATTCCTCATTGCATTCTTATGTTTGCACCAATTCCCCTTCTTCCTGACGTTATCCACGCAGCTGATCTGCAGCCTATAGTTGGGAAAAAAGCCAAACTTCCCTCGCACTTGATCTTTCCAATCAGAACTGGCACTGACCTAACCCACAACAGTCCCTCCTTCTTCTTCTTCTTCATATACTGAAACAATTGGAGTTTGTCCCAAACTGCTCACTGACTTCTTGTCCTCATCTATAGAATTATGATTACTCACATTTGCTTCATAGTCACTCCTATAATCAAGAACGTTTGCCAAGCTCTCAGATGTTCCAGACTCAGATGTTTCAAACTTCACAGCAGCAGCACTGTCAACTGTTCCACCAGGATCAAAGACCTCTCCTAGAAGAGCTACCTGCAAACCTTTCACTGCACCACTTCCAGGATCAAATTTCCACCCAATATCATAATCAAATGGTCTTTGGTTTAAACTGCCATTGCTTGCCTGGCCAAGATTTAAAATGGGATTGGGTTTGCTAGTTGAAGAAACTAGCCTCCTAAGAATAGATTCTGCTGGTTGTTGGGCTCTGGTAGTCTTTTTTGGTCTGGGGTTGGCCATAACAATCAAGACAATGATATTCTGTTGCAGAACTGGATTCGGCTTTGGGGTTTCACTGAAGCACCTAGACTTTCCCCACACGCAGTCAAGAACACCCAAGGCAGGTTCTCCCTGTGGCAATTGAACAATTGCAACAGCATCTTCATCATCAACATCATCAAGTACTGCACATGGCTCATCAAGAACGACAGACTTTGGCTTGTCTTTCTTCTCTTCGGCCTTTCGTCGAACATCTTTCTCAATTCTCACTTCCTCAACATCATCATTACAAAAATCATACTCTTCCTCATCATCATCCCATATGACTGATAGTTCAATCTGCTGCTTCTCTTCGTTGGCAATTCGTTGAACACCTCCTTCAAACACCACTTCGTCACCCTTGTCAACACCAGTATCACCACCCAGTGTCTCTGCTAGTTCCTCAAAGTCAGATTCTTCCATGAAGTCATCCTCATCAGACTCATAGACATCACCCAGATCATCATAATTTCCCAACAACTTCTCCTCCTCCTTTGGTGAATAGCTACCAACACTAACAGTGCTTATGACAGTGTTGTTACCTCCACCTTTTCTTAAATTTCTTGAATTTGCTGGTGTGGAATTAGATATTAATACCTGAAAGTTCTGCCGAACTGCTGGTGTGCGACTCGGAGAGCTTGGTGGTGCACCCTCGTCGGCAATCGTCCATTCACTCATCGGCGTATGGTTGCCACAACACAAATTCTCAAGCAAATCCATCAACTCTCTATGGTGACGATCCATCTTTTCTTCCAAGGAATCAAAGAGGAGATCAATCGACTCTCCAAAATTGTCGTTGTAAACAGTCGATCTTCTTGAATCGGCCTGCAGCTTGAAATCACCTTCGATCGGACCTCGAGTACCAAGCTTTGACCTCTGGTGCCTGAATCCTCCTCCAGAATCGTCGTCGGCCTCCGCGAGTGGCTCTGATACCATTGATGCGTACCTCACCGGAAGCGTTGCCGGAATTCGCCCAAGTCGCCGATCAGCAACCATCTCGACCGGAAAATTGGGAAAAAGAAGAAACAAGAGAACAGGAAGCACCAAAAATAGAAAGAATTGGGGAAAAAAGGATTTTGTTCTTCAAGAAATTGAGCTCAGACGAACTCCTCTTCTTCGGTGAGCTCAGCGAGCTCGTACAGTCCCTGGTTAGGGCAAAAAATCAACCGATCGATCCCCAAAATCAGAAGGACTCGGCCTTTAAATCCCCCTCACTGTTGGGCCGGGTCACAATTGGATTACATCATATATTTGACCCCAAACCCGGCCCAAATGCAAAATCAACAGAAAGAAAAAGGTGGAGCTCAGCGCATTCCGACCCGTTACAATTCAAACAAAGGAGGGAAGATTTGAAAAACCCGGAAACTCTGAAGAACAGGGGAACTCACCAGGAACAGGAGAACTCAACAGGAACTCAACAGAGAGCTCAAAATTTCATCATCGCTCTGGAGGACCGAGGAACCAACAGGGAGCTCAAAACCTCATCATTCTCCGATGGAAGCAACTAGGACTGTATCATCAACCTTGTGCTTAAGAGTTTTTTCATGCACTTTATCACTCTGTGAAAGAGCATTTCTTATTTATTATAACTTAAATGTGTGAATCTGTCCTTCCATATTCAATGTTTCTCTTGTTTTGTAATTCCAGTCTGGAATCATTTCGATTATACCATCTTCATATGTGCTGGATGTTCAAGGTTGTGATGTATTGGTTTTCTTTCTTTCTTTTTGCCATTTTTCATTCTTTTTCCCTTTTTACAGCAGAAATTGTGATGGCTGGAAGAGGACGCATGCCTCGCCAACCCTTTGATGATGGAAGACGTGGTTATCCGGAAGGACTATTTGATCGTGGCCCCATTCCTCGCCAACCTCACCCTGCACTGCTTGAAGAACTTGACATGCAACAGCATGAAATCCATAGGCTTGTAGCTGATAACCGTAGGCTTGCTGAGGATCACATGATTTTTCAGCAGGAGCTGGGTGCTGCTAAGGAGGAAATTCATCGTAGGACTATGGCGATATCTGAAATCCGTGCTGAAAAAGAAGCCCATTTGAGGGAGTTGATTGAGAAAGGTTTGAAGCTAGAAACTGATCTGAGAGCTACTGAACCATTGAGAAATGATGTGATGCAACTGCGCAAAGAAGTTCAGAAGCTGAATACTGTGAGGCAGGAACTCGCTGGTCAGCTTCAGAATCTCACTCAAGAACTGTCAAGGGCGCAAGCTGAGAACCAACAGATCCCTGCTATGATGACTGAGATCGATGGTCTAAAGCAGGAACTTGTGCGTGCAAGGTTGTATCCATAACAAATATCTGCATGCACATTGACATTCTGATTGCTTTTCGCATTTATCTTACAGTCATAATTAAATCTTTTGTTTTTTTAGGGCTGCTTATGAGTATGAGAAAAAGGGAAATGCTGAGCTGCTGGAACAAAGACAGGCAATGGAGAAAAACTTGGTTTCCATGGCACGTGAAGTTGAAAAGTTACGCGCTGAGTTAGCGAACAGTGATGGGAGACCGTGGAGTGTGGGTAAGTAGCCATACATTGATGACTTTGGTGAATATAATTGTGTGATGAAGAACACGTCGGTTAATTTCCAGTTGTTTTCTTTATTCAGTTATGTTTATTTTTAGAGATTTTAGTATATATATTCCTTGTATTTTCTGAAATTTACTTATTTTTCCATGCTTTTTTCAGAACTTCCTATATAGCCCTATGTTTTGGCATTAATTTGTATGTTTTCTTCTGTTAAGTAGTTAAAAATGAACGTTAGTAAACTCAATAAGACAAAGTTGCCCCTTCAACATACTAGGTCTCATAAAGATAATGCCGCATCACCCACTTCTCATAAGGATCACATGGTTAAAATGTGGCAAACTTCTGCACTTCCCGCTCTGCCCACCCTAAAAGAGTTTTCTTTTTTTTCTCTATCTCTTTTTCGAGGTGAAACCCTGCAATTAATTTTCACAATCAGGGGTATGATATATTTGATTATTGCACCGCCAAAATCCCTCATCCTCCCCCCTCCTTTGCTGCACAAATTTTTGATGCTCTTAAGCACCTCAACAATGTCAACCGTGATGGAGAAGAGCCCGTGCCCACAACAGCAAATACTCCAAACTCCAAAGAACTGTTTGTGGATGAGGTCACCAAGACAACAACGACAACAAAACCACCAACGAACTCTCATTTTTGTGATTACAACACTCGGCAGTGGTATATATAACCATCACTGATGTGAAAATTTTGATCATAATCACCAGTTGTAGTCTTGCCCTCAATCCAAGATGTACTTGAGGCAGTCAAGAAGGAAACGTGATGAGAAATAAAGATGAAAGGAGAGGATGAATGGGCAGGCACTCAAAAGTCGATGAGATAGGGATGACCGATGAAAAAAATTATAATCAGGTAGAATGGTTGACCGGATAATGGCAAACAATAGCTAAAGGGTAATTTAGTTAAGTAAGAAAACAATGTAACGTCGGATATATTTCCTGTGTAAACTGTTATAATTAGACTTCTGTTAACTGTGGATAGATGGTAGGATAAATATGCAAAATAATTCAACAACCAACGGTCATGTTTGCAAATATGAATTGCATAGGGATACATTCATAATATATATGAAACTTAAGGATATATTTGCTAAAATCCCTTATTTTTATAGTTTGTTTGCTTTACCTTTCTTCTGATAATGGGTTATAGACTAATGCATCTAGTCATAATCAACATCTTCATGAATTGGTTTGTGATATTAGATATTTAACAAGGAGATACGCCTGCTATTTATTAGTGCTTTATTATCATTTGAGTATTTACACCTATGTACTATTCCATTTAAAGTCTCACACCCTTTTGATATGTTAGATAACGTTGCAAGTTTTATATGCACTAGAGTTTCTGGCACCTGCAGATGCACATGGAATAACCTTAAAATTATATAAAAACTTAAACTACCAATGTGAATTTTGATTTGTAGAAGGGTATATATTATAAAAGATGATGAGATCTACCATTTATAACTATTCAATTCAATTCAATTATCAATGACATGTATTCATTAAGTGCACTCTTGATTACTTTTTTCAAATTCCAAATCCTGTTTTCAATAAGTCACTAAAATCATTGTTATTTTTTTTTTTCAAAAATGCTCCTCTATGTTTTTAACAACCTTTATAATGATAGGGATATTTTTGCAATTTATGGGCATGAGTCTCCATGTTTAGGGTTATATTGTTGAAAACTGGCTTTTCTCCTAAATCTAGATGCATTTGACCCATCTCTTTATTTTATTCATCTCTGTAACTTTGTGCTCTCAGCCTTCTTATCTTTTTAAATAAAAGCTTTCTCTTTGTACTATAGCCCTCTTTTGAGATGAAATTGTCATTTATTATCGTGAACAAATAAATGATATCCGGTAGTTATTTTACTTATGTGAACATACTGTTGAAGGTGGAGGAGCTTATGGGATGAAACTGGGAAGCCCTGATGCTTCTTTTCCTCCTTCATATGATGGATTTGGCATTCATTCGGTATGAACACACTTTGATTTCTTCACTTCAGTTACTGAAATATTCAGTCCCAGTTTATAATAATTTTTCTTCATTAATATCAGGGTGTCCCAGAGAAGGCACCTCTGTATGGTGCGGGGTCTGGATCATGGGGAGCATCTGAGAAGTTCCGCCTTGGGCGCCGCTGAAGGTCTTCATTGATTTGTCTCCTAAGACATAAATGTGTGCCCTTTATGTAGCTGTCTTCACTATGAAAGGGTTAGAAAATCTTAGCTTAATTGGTTCATGCAGATCCACCAACATTCTCTTGGGAAATTGCTGTTGGTCATGACAACAACATATATCATATTACTCTTTATTTTAAATTGTCTTTATGCTGGTTAGGACTGTTATATGTCTGGCTTTATTTAGAACATGTGAAAAAATGGGAGACATAGTCACTATGTTTAAGATATTCTGGCCTTGAAATTTCTTCTCTCTTTTTTTATAGACATGCAGCATAGCATTTGTTACTTTAGGTTTGAACCTACTTTTGTTTTATTTTTGCCTTAATTTTGGATATTACATAGAGACATTCCTCCAAAGGCGCACTTAAGTTATAGGTAGAGATCGATGTTCAAATGAAGTTTACTTCTGCAATCAGATCTGAGGGGTTTCAGATGGACTTAAGGGCTCTTGTACTATTAGAATTTGGCTTCACCTTCTGAAATGCTAGATGATAATGTATGAACTAGAGTAGTCTCTGATAAAGTGTAAAATTTTATTACTTCATGATACTGTCACTAAGTTACATAAACAATTGCTTCTTTGCTGATAACAAAATTTGGCAATGGTTAGGAAGACTTAGGTAGGTTAGGTTTGTCTGACTTAGATAGCTACTTGAGGATACAATTTGCCCAGCTACTAATTATTGGTTTGTGAAGGTTCTTGAGGTGACAAGAGAGTGTATATGAAATTATCATATCTTATTTCTGGGTTCCTACGTTCTTTGATATTATTAGGTATTATTGTGCTCTGGTGCTTCGTAGTTTGTGGATAAATGCAAGGTTCTAAATATCGGATATCGGGATCGTATCAGATGGGTTTTTTCATATCGTATATCGGATATCGGGGGAGATATCGGGGATGCACGCGCATATCGGGCGTTCATATCAGACACTATATATAATGAAATATTGATAATTAAAAGTTGGTTTAGTGTCATGAATGTCATCTACCTAATAAAATGATGTAATATGCAAGACAGTAAAAACAAGGTACGTTTGCACGCAGTTGTGCAATACATAACTTATTTCATATCGGGCGATATTTCGGGCGATTTATGGCCCGATGTCGGGCGATTTATGGCCCGATGTCGAGTGATTTATCGCCGATATTTCAAATATCGGCCGATTATTTTGCTGCAAACGATATGGCTAACGATTTCCCCATATCGTATCGACAGCAGACAAAAAAGGAGATATCGGCCGATATCTCGGCCAACTCAGCCGATATTTAAAATAGGGGATGAATGGATGTAAATGATACTGAACTTGGGATGTGTATGAAAATCTAGGTAGCTTGAGGTCTTTTTGGAGATGCGGGGAATGCTCAATATTCCTTTATTTGGAAAGTTCATGGTTTTTTTGGTCCTTGCTTTGGTGCTTAGAGAATTCAGTATCTAGAATTGGTTTGTTTGATATATTGGATGAGTATGGTTCTAGGCTTACTGGATTTATTTGTGGGAGCAAGGGTTGTGCTTATTTATTGACCAAGTGTTGGCCTAGATATATTTGCAAAACTATTGTACTTTTTAACAATATTTAATTTGCTTCACAGGAGTTAACTTCTATTTGGGAAGCTGGTCTATGGGTTTACTGTATTTTGTTCTTCTTTTACTTTCTATCAGAGTTCATTTAGGTTTTTTGCACAAAGGGGTGCTTTACCTTTTTCAATATGCTTGTGGTGCTGGCAAGATATTGAGTTTCTTTTGCAGTACTTAACTATACAGCGAGTTTTGCATGGTAGAAAATTTCATTCGCGCATGTTTTGCTAAATGGGGAGGGAAGATGGCCAAGTTGATTTCATGATATGCTCAGATTCTTAATAAACCATGTGAATTGGCAATTATTCAGGAGCTGAGATCCTATAGGACGGCAATATAGACGCCAATATATTAATGGGACAAATATGGATTTTTTACCAATTAGTTCTCCAATGATGAGCGAGATGTTGACCTGGCAAAGCTTCTCAGAATAGGCATTGAGTGAATGAAAGCCTGTTCTACCCAGCTTATTTAACCTTTTCACGTGATGGATCAAGCTCTGCTAATCAGAGTGATATGGATTATTCTTCTTAATATAGAGACTTGAATAATAGGAAAGGCTGATTACCTAGCATATTTTACTGGATGGATAAGGTCTGCTGATCAGTGACAGATCAGAAGTAGCGATATTTATGATTCTTTTGAAATGCAGATGGCACCACCAAGCTTTGCTATGCATTACTCTGGTCAATGCACCTTAGATTAGTCATGATGAAGTAAAGGAGCAACCGTCAAAGTTCTCTGGCAATTTCTTGCCCACTAAGATTCTCTAGGTTTTTTAGTCTATGCACATTTCTAGTTGCTATTTGTTATTTTTATTTTCTCTTAACTATAGAAATTAAAGTTATGGTAGCTACCCTTTTGAAGTACAATGTACCCATGGCGTGAGATCACCCTGCTGTGCCTGAAGAGTTGCAGACTGCATGGAGCTGGATTGGCTTCCTACTGCAAGAAGTTTAGAGGCAAGTCTTCTCATCTTCTGTGTTAGATTTAGTCCATCATGATAATTACCTTCCCAAGTGTTTATAACTATGTGATATGAAGTTGAATGTCATTTCTTGTAATTGTTAGTCTTTGTGCCCTCGGCGGCTGATGGTACATTGAGAACCAATTTGTCTACAGTAGTCTTAACTCTTAATCCTGCAAATGCAAATTATTTTGAAGTTCTTTCCTATTCTCCGCGTCAGCTTCTTCCCTGTTTCAAGATAATACATTGCTTGCTGTGCAAGTTCAGGTGAATATTTCAAGTAGCAGTCCTGTGGCACATGAATATCGGGTTATTATTTTCCCTGAATTGTTAAGTGGATGTGTCCAAATTTTAGTTTGTTTGAGACAGTGCGTAGTGCATGCAAATTCTTTCAAGGTTGATTTGCACTGGAAGATTTCACGTATCAGATGTTGTTGCATTTGGTTTCCTGCGCCAAGGTTCATCCTTTTGTCGTGCTAGCAAAAATGAGTCCTTGTAGGCTTGGTTTATCAATCATTACTCTTCATTCTTTTTTTGGGTAGAGTGTGGAGGGGCTCTCAGAAGTTAATTTTGCTTAATAAAAGTTTCTATTAGATTGGAAACAAGGACCATGACAAGGATGATCATTTTGCTGGTGTTTTTTGACGTCACAAGCTAGTTCAGAATTATGTATGGTTCAGAGAGACTTGGAAAGACATTTTCATATTTCTTTATGATTACAGTCATATTGCAAAATGGATGAATGGTGCTAGTTATGATAATATATTCAGCGCTTTGTTCAGATTGAAATTTTCCAAACTATGAAAGTTGAATTTCACACTATATCTTGAAAGATTCTTGGAAGAAAGCAGTTGAGAACCTTGGGAGATGGACTGATTTTTTTTGTGACTAGAACCAATTTAGCTCTTCCAACATCTGGATAGTAATGGAAACTTCTTGTTCTAGTCTGATTTCATTTTGATAACTAATTTTTATGAACTAGCTTGGGATGTGTAGTTAGTTCCTATGGTTGAATCTGTCAAGAACAATGGTGTTCTGGTTGTACTGCTGGCTGTAGTTAATTCAACTCCTTATTCTATTTATTTACGGCAGGATGGATGCTTGCAAGGGCAAAACTGAGGAGCAACCATGTACACTATCTAGTTTACCTTCCTGTTTGTCATGTCATTTTCTTCTGATAATCTTTGAATGCTTAAAGACACGGTACCGTATGCTGCAATTTTAGCATACAAATGTAGAAATTGGCAGTAGGCAGGAAGATTGTCTATTCCTAACCTTTCTTAGGTTTGGATTTGATCATAGTGTAAATTGTTGGTATAACTACACCTCTTACTTGTCACAACAAATAAAACTTTGGTTAAAGGGGGTACTTATATTTTAAGGAAGAATTCTACTGGAAGTGGAGCTAAAATGTTAGGAGCCATTATCCTTAATCTTGCTCATGATCTATGGTGGACTGAAGAATACCTTGAATGAAAATGGACTAGCATCTGGATGTATTTTGGTTAAACCTGACCGGATTTTGTGGTGCACATATTTGAGGTTTAATTAATAGGATATATCATTTTAGCCATGTACATTTTAGTGTACTATGTGCGCGTGTTAGAATAATATTTTTCATGGATACATAGATGCTTATGGTTCATGGCATATTTTTCGATAGGAATGAGTGGAGGAAGTTGATCCATGTGCCCGATCTGGCGTATTTCTCTTTTGATTCATGTAGCATACCCCAAATACTTGGGACAAATGGCTTAGTTGTTGTTGTTGTTGTACATGGATGCTTATGGCTAGATGATGAATGCTAACAATGGAGATGAAATTTACACATTTTTTGTAATATTAGTTTAAATTGTATTACTGTAGTGCTCTTGTTATATTTGTTATAGCTCCTTAACATGTATTTTTAACTATTGGTGTTGACACTATTTAATTTGTAAAGTATTTTTTATATACCTAGGCAATACAGTATATAGGGTGGTCTGTCTAATCACCAGAAAGAGAGTTGAAAGTACATTCTAATTCCAGACCTAATACAAGGCCTTAATGCCTGTTCCATGTTTTGCAAGTGCATACTTTGTTTGATGTTTATTTAAGCCATGCTCTGATAGCCTGACATGCAACTTTTAGATTTTTAAGGCTGACACCGCTTGGACGCACAACCTCCGAATTTTCCAATACATGCCAGGCAAGAGGCAAGTGTTGTGCAGACATCGGTGTCCCTATAGGACTTGGACATGGACATGGGAACTCACTTCTTAGTTATCCTTCCAGTCTTGGTGTTTTTGCTACTCTGCATAAAAATAAATAAATAAATAAAAAACCAGAGTATATCCAATAAGATAATAGACGTCGTGATTTGTGCCGTATTAGCCCCTGATGTTGACATGTAGTCAGTGCCTTCAGTGCTACTATATGCTCCATATCTCAGTTTAGATATTGGTATAATATTTAACCACAAAACCAGAGTATATGAAAAACAGGTGTCCTTCTACCTTAAACCTAATATTGTGGTGGATTTGGATGTTTATCATATTGTAGAAGAGATTTGGATCTGGATCTTTATTCTCAAAAATGATATTGTAGAAGAGTATACTCTTGATGCTACTGCTTATGTAACTCTATCATGTTACCACAAGGATACCAGACATGTTCAGGTACTAAAGCATGATAATAACTAGTCTATATATGGAGAATGTATGTTTGTGAGTATCAGCTAGCTCTATCCTGACATGTATATTCTGTCTATTTCAGTTTTTAAGTACTTTCTTTCTGGAGATGCGTGGGTTTTCCTTTCCTTCAAATTATTCTCTTATGTCAAGGAAAGCTTATTTAAAATGATTTGTGTTGCTTCCAACTATCAATTTGGATTTAAATAGAGTCTTAACATGCAGATCCATATTTATATTCTCGAAGGTTATGCATATTTCCAGCTATTTCATTGTTGCATTTTTTTGTTGGGAAATATGGACATGTATAATGGTAGTCATGTTAGAATTAGTATGGGTTTTTTGATGATTTATGTATGTGAAATGATAACCACCAAAATTTTGTCTATTTATATAGTTTTTAGCAGCAATTAAAGTTAAAAGCATAATATTATGTGCTAAATGTTTTTTCTTCTTTCTTTTGTTTTTTCCTATTTGCATTTATTTGGATCACGACTATTTTTATGTTGATGCTTTGAGTTCTTTGTTCATGAATGGGTGTTATCTTTTGCTTGTTTTACTCTCTCTCATAAATGTGTTGAACTATTGCTAATTGAGGTATACAAGATTATGCAAACATACGTGTGGAAGCAGGCACGTGGACACTGAGAGAGAGAGACAGACAGAGAGAGAGAGTTTTGGTGTGCATTTGTATTTCCATATATTTTTGTTGTATGTGTGTGTACAAACGGATATACAAATACATAGCATATACACACTACTTTTGTTGAACTGTATTTCACTTCACTATCATGACTATCGTGACCATAGTTCTGAGCATTCTTACAAGGTTATGCTTCACTTGTAGAGTTGCCACCTTCCAGATGCTCATCTAAGACCATTTCCTTGTAATGTCATTATGTCTTATAGATGATTGGTTATGCTTCACTTGTATTCTTACAAGGTTATGCTTCACTTGTAGAGTTGCCACCTTCCAGATGCTCATCTAAGACCATTTCCTTGTAATGTCATTATGTCTTATAGATGATTGGTCGTGCCCATAAAAAGTAATTGTTTTGGTCCAAATATGGCGGAATGGTTGTCTGGGTTTTTTATCCAGCAAGCTTAATATGGTCTAGTCTTAATAGTTGACAGGAAGTTTGAAACTCCTTTATTGCACTAGAAAATGGCTGTTAACCATGTATAAAGGGGAAAAAAATATATTGGGTAGAAAGTTCAAAATGTTTTGTATCGAGTCTTCTGAAATCATGATCAGTGTCTGTTTTAACTTCGTTTGAATGACTCATCAAATCATCTGACCACTAGACTGCAATTCATATCAACCTTTCTTTTTCTTTCCTCATGAGCTGAGCACTTTCCATATAAGGCTTTACTTTTCCATAATTGACAATCATTTTGGTCCACCGTACTGGTTTGAAGGTTTGTCCTGTGCATAAGCGTACTTTGATTCATAATCAGAGGTTCTCATTAGCCTCCTTTTAATGGGCTATGTTTTCACTATTAGATTTGGTTTTGGTCTCCTCTTAGTTTGCCCATGTTCATAGTTGTTCAGAGTTTTTCTGTAAGATTGGAATAGAAGAAAGTTGGCCTGCGGTAACAACTTTTAGCCATGTCCTTGAATTGGTTGTGGCAGCTATGGTAGGGAGCACGTTAACAGGAGGCTTATTAATTGGTTATTGGAGGAAGATGAGAAGAAATTCTGATTACAAAAATCGAAGAGTTTTCTCCATAGGGTAGAATTCAGATTGCACATATCCAATTTTTTCTGTGCTTTCAATGAGCTGTCTTCCTGTTTTGTAGTGGCAGTCCATCCTATGATGAATTGTCGAG
Organism: Agave tequilana; assembly: GCA_038442645.1. NCBI lineage: Eukaryota > Viridiplantae > Streptophyta > Magnoliopsida > Asparagales > Asparagaceae > Agave > Agave tequilana. The sequence goes on from JAVJIF010017290.1 coordinate 59,208, forward strand.
AGAATATGTGATGGGGAACCAACACAGTAGGGTTCTCTCCCTAGGGTTTCTCACCCAAAGCACAAAGGCTACAAAGCTTTAAAAGCAATTTTAATTCATCTAAAAACTACTGAATTCAATACCGGTCTTGGCTTTAAGGCCTACATCAACGGAGATATCCCATCACAACCGATATGAGACTAAAATAAACTATCAAAAATAAACAAATAAATATTATAATTAAAAGCAAATAACTAGATTAATCAGCCCAATATAGCTTAAATCTCCAAAACCTAATCAAACCAAACTGAAAGAGTTCGACGACGTCTCCTGGTGTAGAATCGTAATGCTGGATAGATGTCCCCATCACTCCCTCGGGGTTGGGGAAAACTCGACTCTGTCTAATGCGAACCTCCTCGGCTCTCATAGTGCTTTAGATGATCAGGGTCCAACCGTTGGAGCTCCTCTCCGATTAATCCAAGTGTTGTCAGAATCAGCTAGTCCTTTCCAATGAACTAAAAATCTATGGTAACCACCATCTCTAGTAGACAATCTGATCATTAATAATTTCATTAATTTGTTATGCCGTATGGGTGTGTTGTATTTGGGGAAGTGGAGATAATAAGGGTCTCTCAGAAATAGGATCATGAGAAGGCTCATCCAATAAAGGATTATCAGGGGAAAAATTTAGACATTTATAAGCAATCAGATCTTCAATATTAAAAGAGGGACTAATGCCAAAATCAGGTGGCAGATCTACTACATATGCATTGGAATTAATTTTTTTTCAAAATTTTGAATGGTCTTGCACTACGTGCATGCAATTTCTTCACGGTACCAGGAGGATACCGTTCCGGGGGAATCCGAACCATCACGTAGTCTCCTACGTTAAACTCATGTGCCTGCCTTCTTGTGCAAATCTGCATAAGCTTTATAGTTTCTATTACTTTTCTGAATTTGATTGCTGATCTCCTTGTGCAAGTCACGAATATGCGATGTAAATGATGCAGCTGACTCAGACATCCTAGTATGATGGGGTGCCATGGGAATTAAATCTATAGGTTGTCTAGATTGATAACCATGCACTACCTCAAATGGACTCATTTCTATAGTTCTATTGACAGAATTATTGTATGCAAACTCAGCGAACACAAGATCATAGGTTCTTAGATTTTCACCCACTAGACATCGTAACAGATTACCCAAACACCTATTGACTGCTTCAGTTTGTTCATCAATTTGTGGTGAAAGGCAGTAGAAAACTGAAGTTTAGTTCCCATTTTATGCCACAGGGTTTTTCAAAAGTAACTCGTGAACTCAACATCCCTGTTCGAGACAATTGTTTTAGGCAGTCCATGTAGCCTAACAACTTCATCAAAATAGATCGTAGCGATCTGAGATGCATTTGAAGTTTCAGAACATGACAGAAAGTGGTCCATCTTAGATAAACGATCCAGAACAACAAGTATGGAATCATGCTTTCTTGTGGTTCTTGGTAGACCTAGCACGAAATCCATACTGATATTTTATTAAGGGCAATTTGGAACAGGAAGGGGAGTATAGAGACCAGTGTTTTGTTTCCATTACTTGGCGAGTTGACATGTGCGACATTGACCAACAAGCCTTGCAACATCTTTCTTCAAGATTGGCTAATAAAAATGATGTTTCACAGCTTCAATTGTTTTGTTTCGCCTAAAATGTCCAGCAAGCCCCCAAGCGTATAATTCCCAAAGTAAAAATTAATTTTCTCAAGGAGGTGCGAGGGATACATAACTTATGAGAGCGGAACACATACCTATCTTGCAAGAGAAAGCCATCAACCTCATGAGTCAAACTATCCCTTAAGATAGTGTATATGTTTTCAAAATCAAGACATGACATCATAAGTGTGTTTGATTTTCTCAAAACCAACCACTTCAGTACTCATGACAGAAAGTAAGACGCGACGGCGACTAAGTGCATCAACGACCCTATTTTCAACCCCGACCTTATGTTTGAGGACATAGATGTAATCTTAAAGGAACTCTACCCACCTACCATGCTCGAATTCAGTTTCTTTTGGGAGTTGAGATATTTAAGGGCTTCATTGTCTGAATGAATAACAAATTCTTGCGGTGATAAGTAATGGCGCCAGTAACGTAAAGCTTGAACTACAGCATAGAATTCCTTATCGTAGGTGGAATACCATTGCCGAGTATCATTTAATTTTTCGCTAAAATAGGCAACGAGGTGCTTTTCTTGACTCAAAACACCACCTATTCCAATGCCTGAGGTGTCACAAGTGATTTTGAAAGCTTTCGTGAAATTTGAAAGTCCCATAATGGGTCTCTCCTTGGCTTCCCGAAACGCCTTAGTAGCAGCTTTAATCCATCTGAATTTCCCTTGTTTCAAACTACCAGTAATTTGGGGCCATGATGGTTCTAAAATTTTGAATAAAACGTCTGTAAAAAGTGGCTAACTCATGAAAACTCTTCGAATGTTACATAGTTCTGACCATTCCACAATAGCCTTAATTTTATCGAGATTTGCAGAGACACCTTGTGAAGCAACAACTTTTAAGAAGATGACTTGGTCTGTAAGAAAGGTACATTTTTTAGGGTTTGCATATATACTTTATTTTCTCAAAACTACACAGACTTGCTAGAGATGGTCCAAATGTTGTTCCGTCGATTTGTTATAAATGAGAATGTCATCAAAATATATGACTATAAACTTTTCGATAAAGGGTCATAATATTTGTGTGATCACTCTCATAAAGGTGCTTGAAATATTAGACAAGCCAAACGGCATAACCATTCACTTATACAACCTATCTTTCGTCTTAAAGGCTGTTTTTCATTCATCTCTCGGGTGGAGTCAAGTTTTGTGGTAGCCACTCTTCAAATCTATCTTTGAAAAGATACTGGCACCGGACATCATGTCAAGCATATTATCCAGCCTGGGAATTAAAAAATGATATTTTACCGTTATTTTGTTGATCGCACGGCTATCCACACATTCGTCATGTTCCATCTTTCTTTGACATCAATAGTGCAGAGACCGCGCAGGGGCTCAAACTCTCTCGTATGAATCCTCTACTCAACAAGCCTTTGTAACCCTGTTTTAAATATCGGCCGAGTCGGTCGAGATATCGACCGATATCTCATTTTTATGCCTGCCGCCTATATGATATGGGAAAATTGTTCGCCATATCGTTTGCATTAAAAACAGCCGATATTTGAAATATCAGCGATAAATCACCACCCGATATCGTCCGATAAGTCGCCCGATATATCGCTCGATATGAAATAACTTATTTATTGCACGATTGCGTGAAAATGTACATTATTTTTTTGCTGTCTTTGCATCATTGTTTTAAATATCGGCCGATATACCGGTATATCGGCCGAGATATCGGTATTTTATCTAAAACGATACGATAAGTGCAAAAATTTACCGGATATCGTTTTGGACCGATATTGGCCGATATATCGCCACGTGGCCGATATATCGGCCGATATCCGAGATGAAATATCCGATATATCGGCCCTTATAGTTACTTATTTGGATAATAATTATTATTTTTTGCTTGAGAGATTGTTTTATTTTATTCTATGTTTGTTATGGTATTTCAATGATGTTCTTATATGATGTTTGGATAATAACTTATTTTTTTTAATAATGTCTTATATGATTTACTATTAATATATCAACCGGTATTTAGTACCATATCGCGATATATCACCCGGTATCTGGTATCCGGTACATAATTTTGCCAACCGGTATATCGCCGATATCCGATATTTAAAACACTGCTTTGCATACATATTACATCATTTTTATTAGGTAGATATGTATGACACTACACCAACTTTTAGTTATCAATATTTCATTATATATAGTGTCTGATATGAATGCCCGTTATGCGCGCGTATTCCCGATATCTCTCCCGATATCCAATATCGGATATGAAAAACCCTTATCCGATATGATCCCGATATCCGATATTTAGAACCTTGCTTTGTAATTCGACATGTTCCATTGGGTTCATCTGATAGTGCGGCAAATTAGCCAGAGTGGCTCTCGATACTAAATCAATAGCATGTTGAATGTTTCGCATCGGTGGTAAGATCCTGGAGGTCTTTGAAAAACGCATCAGTAAAATCTGTGATAACAGGGGCCACTGCAGGAAGAATCGTCTCATGGGATTCTTTCGCGACTTCTCGAGCAACCAAAATGATGATTTGTGCCCCCACTAATCACTTCCTTTTCAATTTCTTTAGGCTGATTAAGTTGCGGTTCTCCTTGTGTCCACCGATCTTTTCTCCTCTTGTTTGGATTTTGATTGACTTGGAATTAGTTTGATCTGTTGCCCTTATGGTTGAAGGTACAAAAGTTAAGACTTTTTCCACAAGGTTACATCCGTATCAAACAATCAAAGTTGACTAAGAATCACATGTTCTGCATGCATGGTTATCACATCACACCAAATTTTGTCCTTGTATGTGGCAAATTGCATAGGTACAAGACATTGTTTGTTCACCTCCATCGATGCTGCGTTAACCCAGACAACTTTGTATGGGTTAGGGTGAGGGATCGTCTTCAACCCTATCTTTGAATTCAAACTGGATGACACAACATTTATATAACTTCCACTATAAATAATGATTTTACAATTTTTTTCACCAATCTTTATCCATGTGTGAAAAATCGAGGTTCTTCGCCAGTTAACCGTATCTTTAGATTGAGTGAGGGTACGTCGGATGACAGCAACGCGCCTGATAGTATTAAGAACCTCCTCGTGTCCCATATCATCATCAGACTGCTCGGGTTTCCTATGAACACAATGTTCTTTTGAGATTCGTCATGCATCACATCTGATTTATCATCCAGAAAGAGAGTTCTGAATTTACTTGAGTAGAGGATTTCTCGTGATGATTCTGCGTAGCGAGGGCACTGGTGATCGAAGATGGTGCAGGCAGGCGTCGCAAGGAGGAGGTGGAGAGTGATCTGATCGTGAGGAGGATGTTAGATCTGATTTTGATGGTATCAGATCTTGATCGGATCTTGATGGTGGCGCTGCTTGATGGCGGCGTGACACGAGGAAGATGTTGGGTGGCGGTGATGGGAGTCGTCGATGAAATTGAAGAGGTGGCGAAGCTTTGTCTGGAAGAATTAGCGTCGCCGACGGAGATCTTGAAGTCGCTGATGACATGGACGGGGGACGGCGCGGGTGGAAGACGAGATTGGGTGGAAGACGAGATCTCAATCTCGTTGAAGATCGGCGTCGGTTCTGAGGCGTCGGATCCTTGTTGATGGGGAAGGAGTCGGTGATGGCTTTGTTGAAAGTGGACAACGACGTCGAATAGGGAGAGAAGTGGACGACGGCGTTGTAGATGAGTCGCGAGTGCTCGCCGGAGGAGCTCGAGGGTGGATGAGGTCGTTGAAGAGATTTTGCTTGGAGAGGATTTGAGAGAAAGGAGGCGGTGGGGTCTGTTTGTGAGCAAAGAAATAGAGAGAAAAAAGGTTTTGTTTTATGTTTGGGGAGGAAATGTTGTGTTTATTTTTGTGTTTTTGGAAGAACTCAAGAATAGAGCTCTGATACCAAAATGATGGGGAACCAACTCAATAGGAATTCTCTCCCTAGGGTTTCTCACCTAAAGCGCATAGACTACAAAGCTTTAAAAGCAATTATAATTCACCCAAAAACTATTAAAGTCAATACCAGTCTTGGCCTTAAATAGGCCTGCATCAACGGAGATATCCCATCACAACCGATATGGGACTAAAATAAACTATCAAAAATAAACAAATAAAGATTACAATTAAAAGCAATAACTAAGATAATCAGCCCAATATAGCTTGAATCTCCAAACCCTAATCGAACCAAATTGAAAGAGTGCGATGATGTCTCCTGGTATAGAATCGCAATCCTGGAGAGATGCCCCCATCAATATGTCTCCCCATCAATATGTCTACACTGTTAAAACCTTTCGAAAAGACTGAAACATTGTTTCAGGATGAATTTAAAGGAAATGACAAACCAGAATCTTTTCTTGAGTTTTATTCTTTCCCTAACCTATTTCATTCCCCTGCTTCTTTCTTTCTCACGTTGTTTCCCTTCTTGTTATGGGTTTATTTTCTCAAACATGATTTTTCTTTTCCTGTTGCCTGAAGTTTCTGCATGTCAGTAGAAAGTCAATAGCTTCCTATAATCCCATTTAGTGCCATCTTTCACCTAAATGGTCTACGGATCCTGGATGCCATCGTTTGTGCTTGCAATAATTTATCCTAAATGCCTTCCTAAGAAGATCAACAAAATGTTGGTTGTTGGGGGCCAGACAGAAGGGTTAACAGAGTTTTCTACAAGTCATATGTGAGTAAACCTAATCCATTTTTAAGTCTTACTCTTGGCTATGATTCATGTGATCTCATCCTTTATGTGCTGGGCGGACAAGGCCTCAGTGTGTTCAAATAAATATAGTGCTCATGATTTTCCAGCTCTCTTGTTTTGTTCTGTTCTAACTATTGACCTTGTTCTCTCTTTTTCTGGACCTAAAACTAAAAAAACATTATGAACTCTTTTAGGATAGTCAAGTTCAATACCCAATGTGTTTCCATCAGAAGCTCGTAGACTGAAAGTATTACCCTTTTCTGACACTGAAATCCACCTTTTTGCTAGTATGGAGAAGGTTGCTTGATGCAATTTCTTTATTCCACTAGTTGTCCTTTTTTAAGTGCCTAACTGACCAATCCCAATGTTGAATGTTTTCTTGTGTTTTCTTGACTGTTAGTCATGATTTGGAGATTTAGATAGTGTTGCAATATGATTGAGATGCCGGTCTTCCAAGGATAATCAGTTAACGACGCCTCCTGTTGATTTTATAGCTCACAAATTTTTGTTTAATCTATATATCAGAAATTCCTTGACTATACCAGCATTTTGGATGACAGTTTGTGCCATTGATATGGTTCACCAAACCTGACTAGTCCTTATATATATACCACTAGTATTGCAAAGATTTTAAGCAATTGCCAAGAAAGGTTATTTTTCCTAGGTTCTCTGGACATCTGGATATCTCATTACACTGAATGTGGGAATATAGCGGCCAAGAAGCACAAGCTGTCCAATAAGATGTAGCATGTGACAGTTTTGCACTTTTTTAGTTCAAATACTTTGTTCATTATGCATCTAGTTTTTTCACTCCAGCTATCAGAAATTGTATTCTTCCTACTGCTTGAAGGGTTTATGGAGCATTGCACCTGTTTCCTACACAAATTTCATCTCCGCTTTCAGTCTTTACAATCTATTAGAAATTTCCCAAGCACCATATGGGGCAAATACACATGCCCTAGACTTCTTGCCCACTACAAAGAGGTTTTACCACTGTGCTATAGTGATACTTGCATATGAAGTTGTTACAGTCCCTGCCAAAAGGTTGTCCTGAGGAGTAAATCTGCTTGGACAGTTCTTGTTCCCTTCCAGTAGATGTCTCCTAACTTTGCACTTTGGAGAACTGAAGACAAGATTTAACGTTTGACTTTTGTGGCATGAACTTATTATATAGTCATTGTAAGATGCTAGTAGCCCAACTTCTACAAGCTTAGGATTATGCTTAAGCTTGGTAGTATTTGAACTTCTACAATTTGGCTTATATAGCATGCTATCCTGCCAAATGATGTCTTCTTTCCTTTGTCTGGAACCCTTTCTCCCAAGGGAAATGTTAGTTTTGCATCTTTCTGGAATGAGCTTAATCATCTTCATATAACTATCTGTCCTTGAGGAAAACTTGCCTCTCATGGCGAAGTTTGCACATATAGAATTCATCACCAAAATGTACTTAGATAATTTTAACTGACTCGTGAAAACGAAATTTGCACAGTTCTTGTGGAGCCTAATTCCTTTTACTATCTTTCCCATAACTGAATGCCACTTTGATGTTTATGATGAGTTTTAGTTAGATGTCTTGTCAGTTCACCGCCAGATTGACTGAGCTAGTTGTTGAACTGTTTGTTTATTGTTATGTTTTTAGCATCTAGACATGGTAAAGCCTATTTAACTAACCTATTGACGAAGAGTTCTGTTTCCAGTATATATAATCAAAAGTTTGCGAAGTGGAGATGTTTGGAGTAATATAGCCCATATCACATGTCAGATGATTTATAGCCCGTAACATCAATTGTAATAAAATCATGTGCATTTTACTGGCAGATTCTTCTGTTGGAGCTTTAAGGGGAGCTTTTGTGACCACTCTTTAAACTTGTTTAGTGCTGGGCATATCCATTTTAGTGTTCGAAGGCATTATACTGATAATTTAGTACTAATTTTTTTGAAAATATTGACTTTCTACCATTAAGACACCGAGAAGGCAGCAACATTCTCATTTACACTATTTTCCCGCGTGGCTTTTTTTTTTATCATTTCCCTTTGCTTACCTTTGTGGTGTGCTTGAATGCTTTTTTGCCTACTATTGTCCTCAGTTCCATTTGAATTACTGCCTCTTGTTATTGGCCCCAATCGGATGCCTTCTGAAATTACTATATATTTTTTTGATTAGTAGGATATTCAAAAATATCCTTGGTTTGTCATGTTTTCTCCTACAACCTAACCCAATATATTTTTTTCCATTGCAGGTCAAGGCTATTCAAACTACTTTCCAGTGCTGTTAATGCTTGCATATGCCGTTGAAGAAGTAACTCACAAATCTCCTCGGACAGTGGATTGTTTGAGGGAAAAAGTTAAGTTCCATTAAGCGCTGTCCTGTCTGTATATTGGGACTCATATGAAGCCTTGCGAGATGGATGGTTTTTAGGGTGCAGCGCGGTTAAAGGATCATTATCTCAACGTTTATGACGTTCTTTCCTCTTATCCAGTAGGATATGGATTTGGCCTTCCTCACGCAGAGTGGTAACATAGAGACCATGACGAAACAATTGTATTTATGTTGGTATTTTCTTGTGCAAAACTGAGATCTTAGATAAGAGTTCATGATCTTTGTTTCTACTGTGGCAGCGACGTTAAGGTAGAATTTCCCAAGGGAAAGAGTGAAGCTTCCGCCAATGGGAGTCAGAAGAAGTTGGCAAATTGGCTTGTTCGCTTGGTTATTTTCAGGTTATAGTGACATAGAAGATCGATCTCCTGACTGAGATATCCTGGATGCATTCAGATCGTGCACGGCCAACTTCTCTCCGAGGCATCATTGCACTCCTCGCATTGGTTAAACTAGGCATCTAACGTGAAGAAAGACTGCCATACCTTCAGTTTGAGCATACAGCTTATGGAATGAAGCTTTGCATTTATGTTGCACGGCAGTTTCGCTAGGATCATGTGTCTCGCAGGGAGACTTTGTTGAACCTGCCAAATGCGCGTTCACGCATCATTGGAGTCCTTTGCGACAGGAGCTAGTCTCTCGCCGGTATGTTTGAGGACGGTATTTACTTGAAAACTTGGTCCTTCAGATATTGTTTCAGTTATAATCTGATGAAGGTTTGTTCCTGCAAAATAGAACTTATTGGGTTTGTATCTTTTGTTTCAATTTTATTTCTTTGGCAGAGCACACAAGTGAAACTAAAGGTATATTTTAAAGTAATAATGCTGGAATATGTTGCACAATATCTTCTCCACTAAAGCCACATCTGAAATTAAGTTGAAATATGAGACGCTTTATGAGAATGTGCAGGAGAGCTGAGGCACTATGACGATGCCTGAGTTTTTTTCTCCGCTGATCTTTGTAGACTCTCTGATGTGGTTGGATGAGCCGGATGGCTATAGTGATACCTATTTTCTTAAAAGTATTGGAAAATGATCAAAAGGCGATGTGATCTTATAGGGCGTGTTTGGCTCTCAAAAGAAATTTTCGGGTTGCTGAGCGACTATCTTGTCGCTCAATCTCACGCGAACCTGAAAAGTTGTCAGGTTTCTGACCTCTTGCGTGATGAAATCAGGCTAGAGGTTACAACAGATTTTGTTGGGCTACACAAACTGTTTTCAATTTTTTTTTTAACCAAAAAAAAAAAAGTTGAAATCTGGCACAAAGCTGATGCTGCAACAGTAGATTTTCTAGTCGGTTTCATTCAAACAAACAGGCGTAATCTTTCTTCGCTGCCAAATACTTGCTAAAAACAGTCAAAAGACACTTTTTCTCTCCTCGCTTTCTAAGACCAGTGGAGAAGCTGGGTCTTTTTGTGATTGAACCTGGCTAATCACCTGATACCAAGAACAAATGGATCAAGAGACACCCGATGTAACAAATACTGAAAGTATTAGGTTGATATATGCTTTTGAAATGCAGAAAATTTCGATGAACAATTCAGGAAGAACGACAACGCTGGATGACAGCGAGGAGGAATCTCCAGTGGTTTCGGTGTAGTAGGGATCAGGGAAAATGGTAATAAGAAACCTAGCTTTTAAGTTTTTTGGAGGAGAAGATTGGCATTCGAGAGCTCACCGCGGTTGGTGAATCAAAAAGAAACCTCCCTGCAACAAGGGAATTTGGAGAAGTCATTATTGAGATTTAGAAAAGTAATGAGCACGCACAGATCTAGTAAGCTGTAAAAAAGGGGAAGTTGAGAATTCCAAACAGAAGGACACTAAAGGAAAAAAATGGACACACTCGTAAAAGAGCAATGTGTGTCACCCTGGGTTCTATGTATAGTTCCACAATTTTGGAAAATTACTTTCTCGATTCGATCATGCAATAGCTTGAGGCATATGATGAATATCAATGATTGCGCTGGGGGTTACCTATTCAGATCTAACGCTTGCTTCATTGAATATTATGTGCATCGAGGGACTAGATATGTTTCGATTAGGTCATCGGTGTAGCTGGCAAGGCATTTTACTGAATAAGATTTTCAACTACCTCAACTACTATAAATAGGGATTTCGGGGTGCCCCTGGTATGGTCAATTACTGGTAGATGCAGGAATAAATTTGACAACTAATCAATGTCACCGATCTAATTGGTTAGGTTAGTGCTGAAAATACACCTAGAGAGGAGGGGGAGGCGGTGAATAGGTGTATGGCTAATCTAATGATAAATGATGCAGAATTAAAAACTAATTGTATCACACTAAGTGTAATCAAAGAGTGTAGCCGAATTCCTGGTGACGGGCTCTGGACTATCTCCTCTAAATTTCTCTAAATAAGAGTTGAGGTGCTGTATGAAGCTCTCTTGGTTCAACACTAGTGAGGCACACAAACAATACCAAGCATATATATGATATGAAAAATATGATGCAATGCAAGATATAAGAGAGAGAGAGAGAGAGAGAGAGAGAGAGAGAGAGAGTTTAGAGATAGTGGATCAATCGCAAACACCGAGATATGTTTCGAGGTTTGAGCCACTGTTCTACGTCCTCGCCTTCACACAGAAGGATTTCCACTATACGTCCACACAGGACCTCCCACACAGAGAACCTCCACCGAGGATTTGGCAAATACAAACTAGGAGTACACAACTCCTCTCTCCAACAAAATAATCTCTACACAAGAGGCTAGGAACAATAACAATCACCTCACACAAGAGGGATAAGGCACTAAATCAAACAACAATCACCTCACACAAGAGGGATAAGGCACTAAGCCAAAACTCCACCACAATCACCTCTACACAAGAGGGATAACAACAAACGCAAAGCACAACCTCCTCTACACTTAGAGGAATAGGCACAAACCAAAGCAAAGAGAAAGTTACAAACTTGGTGATTTCAAAGACCACACACAACCTTTGGTGATCTCAAAGACCACGAATCAATTTTTCCACCAAAAATAAGGTCCTATAAATAGGATAGAGATGTTAGCTCAAGTGTGAGAAAACAAAGTGCTTGAAAAGAAAATAACAAAGAAAAATACTTGGAAAAAATACCAAATAGATATTGAAATCAAGATCAAAACCAATCTCCCAAAGGCTCTCTTTTCTTTGATTTTTCTAACACTTCAAAACAAATAAAAATAAAATTTTGTAGCCCAAAAACTCTTTGAAATCTTGCTGTAAAAACACTAGGAAGGATAGGAAATTTTGCTCTAAAAAATCATAAAAATAGCCCAAGAGATGGGTATTTATAACCCTCTCAAAATTCTGCCCGTTGGCAGCAGGAAAGGGAAGAAATGCCCTTCTGGTCGACCGGCCAATGGTCATTTTTCTAACCGTTAAGCCTCTAGTCGATCGCCCGGTCGACTGGGCCAAGCCTTCGGTCGACCGTCCAGCACCCGAGAGTTGGGTTCTTTCAGTCGGTCGACCGCGCAGTCGACCGGCCTTTTAGGCTGGCCATGTGCACGTTTGCGTGCACATCGGTCGACCGACCCCTGGTCCGGTCGACCACCAGCATGGTCTGGCTGAAAATCTGGGACTTAAAACTTAGGTTATTTAATACCAATTAAATTCCATAAAATCACATAAATTTCACAAAAATAAGTTCTTATAAGATCTTTGAATAACAAATATGTGTGACTAAAATTCAACACATATTACAAACTATTTGAACCATTTTTGTGATATTGAAATTAGGCTTAAACACAAAATTGATATTTTTCAAAACTTAGATTGGATATAAAAACAAGATATTCAAACTATATTGAAGCATAGAGTGTATAGATAGAATTCAATACACATATAAGATATATATATCTATGTTTTTGAGAAATTCAAAACCGATTAAACCGCAAACCAAACATATTGAAACTTTTGTGTGTGTGAACTTAAGCATATCAACACTATCTACCTTTACACAAGATCTAAATATAAACTAAACAAATCGAAGTTTTCTTATAGAACTCCTTATCTTCAAGACGACTCAATCCAAACACGATCCAAAGAGCTTGACTCCAACCGAGTGCTAGATGCGATCTTGACGCGCGAGCTCTTGAATCTACATGTGTTAGCTCCAAAACTCCTTTGTTGAAGCTAAACACATACTAATATCTTGATCAAATAACTAAGACTAATTAAACACAAGATCATTAGTAAATTATAACATCATGAGTTAATCATCATCAAAACTAGAGTGATGGGCCTTTGGCCATAATGGTATATCTTTCAAAAATTATCAAAGTCATTCTGTTTCTTCTTCAGCCTTATCTAAAGCTATGAATTCCAATTCCATTGTGGAACGGGCAATACATATTTGTTTGGAAGATTTTTAAAATACCGCTGCGCCTCCAAAAGTATATACGTATCCGCTAGTTGATTTTGAATCCGCAGAATCTGCAATCCAATTAGCATCTTGTATCCTTCAAGTACAGGTGGATCTTGTTCATATCTCAAGGCATAATCCTTAGTATGTGATACGTAACCTAATACTCGTAGTAGAGAAATCCAATGATCATCACCAGAGTTACTAGTGTATCTGCTTAATTTGCTTACAGCGTAAGCAATATCGGATCTAGTGCAATTCATTAAATAATTAGACTTTAATAATCTGAGAATATTCCAACTATCATATTCCAGTTCATGTATTCTTGCGAAGGTGGATGTGTGAGAGAAAAGGATTTGTATTCTCTTTTATCCCATGCTCCTTGAAATTTTCTATCATCTTATCCACGTAGTAAGATTGAGATAGACTGATTTCATCTGGTGTTCTTGTGATATTAATTTCTAAAATTACATCAGCAGCCCCCAGATCTTTCATATCAAAATTGTTGGATAATGTTGACTGATTTTTCCTGCACACAAAAATAAGGATATTAAATTTAGAAATAGTAGTGTGAGGTTCAGTTCTAATCCGCGGTAGCAAGGCTATGCGGGTCGTGATCCTCAAGGAGGGACTGCGATAGAAGCGTTAAGCAAGTTAATCTCTAAAATTTATCTTTTTTAGTTAATTGTCACGATGGTATTTACAAAGAAACGTGGTATTTACAATGAGTTGTGGGAAAGAATATTGGAGAGATGTGGATTTAATCTACGAAAAGAAAATAAAAGAAAAGAAAGGAAAACTTATCTCTTTATTTGCTTGCCGTTTGAACCGTTGCGATGATTTCCCTTTTCTTGGAAGGCGTACAAGCACGGCTTATGGGATCGTCCGCCTTCTTAATCTACTCTACGAAATAAAACAACAAGCTATGAAGACTTGTTCATCGCCATGGGCCGTCAAGGTTCCTTCTTCGGCTAGGTAGTCTCAAAGCGTCAAGTTCTCACGGTTTGCAAGACATCAGAGAAGGAAACAATATAGAAAACAAGATCAAAGAGAACAAGAACACAACATAAAATAGAAGAGATGAACAAATAAACATAACAAAAACAAACCTTTGAATGGATTTCATTAACAATTTAAGAAGAGTTGGCTTACACCGCTGTCACCTCAGTACAAGCATGGACTCTTTCCTCCATGAAAGCTTCCTCCACTCTCAGAATTTACAAAAGATAAACAAAAAGAAAACCTAACCTAGAAGAAAGAGGAAAAACCCTAAAAATCTGAACTTTGGCCCTTTGCTGGACGCTGGACGCTCTGTACGTTGCACTGCAGGGGATATTTATAGGTTCAGAAGGCCGAGGAGTCCTGGATGAACTTGCCCACGAAATCTGGTACTCTGAATCATCCACTTTGCCGCGGAAACGCCGCGGAAACGCGGCACTTTAGTGGCTTCTGGCCGCGCGCTTTGGCGCGTGGCCTCTCCTGGTCCGTCCATCTGGGATTTTCCTTCTGGAAATTGAATCCTGGCTCTTAATCTTTGGATTTGGATATAACTTGGGAATCAAGTTACCTAGATCCCAAATCTTTTCCACGAATTTTCCTTCTCTTCTTTTAGCTTTTATCCTATCCTGCAAGTGTTTAGGGTTGAATAGAAGTCTATCCTTCCCTCTTCTTTGTATTTGCAACTTTGGCCCTTGTATTTGCATTTTGACTCTTTGTATTTGCGCTTTTTCACCTGGGCTTCAAACATGGGCTTGGATCTGGGCTTTTGGGCTCTTTAGGCTTTATTTATTGCTAAAATAACAATTCGAGGCCTGCACACAATAAATTACAAATTATTAATAAATGTGCAGAATTATATAAATAAATATGAAAATGTGACGGTAAATATGATGATAAAAATGCACTTTTCACTACCAATCACACCCCCACACTTATCTTTTTGCTCGTCCTCGAGTAAAAACAAAAAAAGAAAAAGTTAATCTAACCTAACTCACTTTCGTAGGAATCACGATTGCACTTAGCACGTGCAACAAGCCGTTAAACCTCTAGGTTGCCCTAGAGGACGAGTGTTGTCTCGTGAGGGTTTTCAGCGGATTGCACCCACAAAATCCATAAAAAGGAAAATATTTGAAATACTTTTGAAGAGACCAAGTAGTCTATAAGTTTTAGGATTATCATTTTTATTCATTCTTCAAACCTAGTCTTTATAAAGTCAATTGTTATTCATTTTAGGTAAGGATTAAAATTGAATTTCTAATATAGTCTTTTTCGTTACCAAAAGTCATACGCACCCTTGTGAATCTAGGAATTCCTTAACTTGGACTCTCATGCCTCATTATTATTTTTATAACATCATCTAATTTTCTTTCGTGTAAGTATCAAGGCTTCTTGAGGCCCTCATACCTAACTAATTGACTATTAGATGTGTTATATATATATATATTTTTTTGGCATGTATAACTCATCTAATTTTCTTTCGTATAAGTATCAAGGCTTCTTGAGGCCCTCATACCTAACTAATTGATTATTAGATGTGTTAATACATATATTATATTTCTTAGTCTTCTTAGGCTTTCTAATCCACCCATGTAACGAACTTAAAGTCGATGACTCCCAAACCGGTTGGCTTTAGGGCACCAGGCGAGAAAACACCCCGCGGACTCAAATTCGAGTGAACTAGGCCCCAAAACTAAGGACTTTATTTATTTACTCACCTTTAGGCATGAATACTTATGCTTCTTGAGGCACATATATCAGCTTAATTGGTGATTTTTTTCTTCTTCTTTTTTTTTTCTTTTTTTTTTATGAGGCACAAGGTCTTTGTCTTAGAATCCTAGATATGCATTTGGTATGCACATTTCATTAAGGTAAAAATCAAGACTAATTATTTATTCAATTTCTCCTCCTATACCTAAAATTTAAACAATTTATTTATTTTGACCAAGTTTTTAGAAATCCTAATCGTGATTTTCCTAATCCTTAAAACTAACTTAGATTTCTTTCAAAAAATAAGTCAAAATATTTCCTTTTTATAACATTTTTTTAATTTTTTTTTTGATTTTTTTTTTTAAGCAAATTTTTTTGTTAATTTCTACCTATGTTAGTATGTTAGTAAAGCCCACCCCCACACTTATCTCATGCATTGTCCTCAATGTATGAATGAATGCATATATGCATGAAATAGAATAAGGGAAGGCGGAAGTTACCTTAGGGTGGTGGTTCCGGAGGTGGTCTAATTGGGCCAAGCGTTGCTACCCAATCAAGATAACAGATAATTTGGTGGAACTCACCAGAAACTTTCCTTACATAACCCACTAAAATATATGTATAATTATTTTTTAGTATTTCCACCCCATCAAATTTCCAAATTTCATAATAAATTTCAGAGTTAATTGTCTCAACCTCCTTGTCCCAAAATGGAATATGAAAAGATGGAATTATTGACTTGGACATTATAGGTGCGGGAACGAATACCGACTCAGGGAAGAAGCTCAAATCAAGTAAGGGCTCAGGAGTCAGGCTAAGTTCATGAAGTGGGTCCAAATCAATAAATTGAAGATCAAGTCCACAATCTTCTTCCCACAATGGAATGTGACCTAGTATGGATGATATCTCTTTACTTCCAATATTAAGGAATTCTAGCTCATCGCCATACAATTCTTCAAAACTAAGGTCAACATCGTCCGTTAGAATTGTACAATCAATTTCAGAAGTAAAGAGATTGTGAGAATCTAGGTCAAGTTCAATATGATCATCTAAAATGGGTGATTCAATTTCATAATGAATTGGAATAGGATCCAATGTTGACTCGGGAAAAGTGAAATCAGGTGGAGACACTGGAGTCATTATTGGATCAGGAAATAAAATTGAATCATCAAGTGGAAGATCATGATCATATTCAAGCTCAAGTTCTAATTCAGGAAAGGAAAAACTTGCCAAGTTATCAAAAATTGGAGTTTCGGCAAGTTCACATGATGGTACTGAATTAGAATCTTGTTGTCCAAAGCAACTTGGTTCGTCGGCTCTAAGCGAGTGGTCAGCGATATCAGAATCAGCCGGACGGTGAGAACGTAAGCATTGAACCATCAACTCTATGTCATGATCACGGGCTAATTTAGCCTCAGTCATGGCAGCTCGCATCCCTTCATAGTCGATAGGTGGATCATGTTCTGATTGGACTTGAAAATAGGACGGGTAATCGTGATAAAGTTGTGAGTCGGTGGACTCACGTATCATCATGTCTAAGATTGATGGTGATTTTTGCTTGGACTTATTTATACTCATCATTTCCAAGATAGATGGATTTCTATTCTGAATGGGTGGATCTGAGTATGAATCTTGGGAAGAATGTGGACTAGATGGATATGGAGGACAATTTGGTTGAGAATTAGACTCGGGGGACTCGAAACCCCATAAACTCTGTGACGAGTTGAAATTATTATGGAAATTATAGTCATAAGATGGAGGGTGTGGGTTATATTCATTCGGATAAGACCATTCCGGCACACTAGATTAGTCAAAGTTAGGGTATGCCGGGTTGGTAATATCCAAATAATAGTTAGGGGTGTAATATAGATTAAAATTGGAATTATTATTATATGCCATATCACACCAACACAAACACAACAAACAAATAAACAAACAAAAAAAAAAAGAAAAATTCTAACCTAAGTTAGGGTAGACCTATGACCTAGACGACTCCTAACTGGTTAGACCGTCCACAGGAGGTTGGGTGCAGACTTTGACCACAAGTTAATCAGCCAGGTCAGGGCAAGAGTGGTGGGAGGTTTTCCGTCAAAGACGTTCCTTAATTAAATAACCACCACACTTCGGGCTTTCGGCCCTCAATCCCCTTCCTAGACACTGATTTGGCAGGAGTCAACTTCCAACACCGTTCCCCCTTAGGATAATCTCCTAATTGAGTCCGAGATGTCCCTAGGGCCAACGTCTACTCTTTTTTAGTTAGGCTTGGGTTAGTGAGTGCTTGGGATATGATTTTTGGGCTAAGGAAGGGTGATGAAATCTCCACCTTATCTTGTTAATGGGTTATGCCCTTAAGATGAATTAGTGCAAGTGTACAAGATAAATAGATAAGAATCACTCAAAGCAGAAAATCAACCAAGAGATGAATCCTATTCTACATGCAATGCGTACGTACCTTGCTTCTCCAGCACTCTTCAACAGTAAATAAAAATAATTGAAAAGACACGTGCCTAATATGCAAACGTCTAATCAATTTTTATTTTTAACAACCAATGATTTACTGTTGAATTATTAGCAATTTACAGGTGTATCACAGAACAAAACAGAATATATCAGTAAGCAGTATTTTAATTTACAGAGACCTGCAAAAAAAATTCAGTGAGTAGTTCACTGCAATTGCCGCGGATCCGCGGCTCTGGCCGCGTTTCCGCGGCAAAGTTGCAGGTCCTCGTGCTCTGCCTTCGAGGGCAGAGACACAGGATAGCTATATGTCCACTGCTGCGATAAGTTTCTGTTTCCTGTTCTCAAAACCTGCAAACAGAAAAGAATAAAGAATTAGTTAAAAATTAAATTTTTTGTTTTAGAGATAACTTACCGTCCCTCCCCGGCAACGGCGCCAATTTGTTGACTGATTTTTCCTGCACACAAAAATAAGGATATTAAATTTAGAAATAGTAGTGTGAGGTTCAGTTCTAATCCGCGGTAGCAAGGCTATGCGGGTCGTGATCCTCAAGGAGGGACTGCGATAGAAGCGTAATCTCTAAAATTTATCTTTTTTAGTTAATTGTCACGATGGTATTTACAAAGAAACGTGGTATTTACAATGAGTTGTGGGAAAGAATATTGGAGAGATGTGGATTTAATCTACGAAAAGAAAATAAAAGAAAAGAAAGGAAAACTTATCTCTTTATTTGCTTGCCGTTTGAACCGTTGCGATGATTTCCCTTTTCTTGGAAGGCGTACAAGCACGGCTTATGGGATCGTCCGCCTTCTTAATCTACTCTACGAAATAAAACAACAAGCTATGAAGACTTGTTCATCGCCATGGGCCGTCAAGGTTCCTTCTTCGGCTAGGTAGTCTCAAAGCGTCAAGTTCTCACGGTTTGCAAGACATCAGAGAAGGAAACAATATAGAAAACAAGATCAAAGAGAACAAGAACACAACATAAAATAGAAGAGATGAACAAATAAACATAACAAAAACAAACCTTTGAATGGATTTCATTAACAATTTAAGAAGAGTTGGCTTACACCGCTGTCACCTCAGTACAAGCATGGACTCTTTCCTCCATGAAAGCTTCCTCCACTCTCAGAATTTACAAAAGATAAACAAAAAGAAAACCTAACCTAGAAGAAAGAGGAAAAAACCCTAAAAATCTGAACTTTGGCCCTTTGCTGGACGCTGGACGCTCTGTACGTTGCACTGCAGGGGATATTTATAGGTTCAGAAGGCCGAGGAGTCCTGGATGAACTTGCCCACGAAATCTGGTACTCTGAATCATCCACTTTGCCGCGGAAACGCCGCGGAAACGCGGCACTTTAGTGGCTTCTGGCCGCGCGCTTTGGCGCGTGGCCTCTCCTGGTCCGTCCATCTGGGATTTTCCTTCTGGAAATTGAATCCTGGCTCTTAATCTTTGGATTTGGATATAACTTGGGAATCAAGTTACCTAGATCCCAAATCTTTTCCACGAATTTTCCTTCTCTTCTTTTAGCTTTTATCCTATCCTGCAAGTGTTTAGGGTTGAATAGAAGTCTATCCTTCCCTCTTCTTTGTATTTGCAACTTTGGCCCTTGTATTTGCATTTTGACTCTTTGTATTTGCGCTTTTTCACCTGGGCTTCAAACATGGGCTTGGATCTGGGCTTTTGGGCTCTTTAGGCTTTATTTATTGCTAAAATAACAATTCGAGGCCTGCACACAATAAATTACAAATTATTAATAAATGTGCAGAATTATATAAATAAATATGAAAATGTGACGGTAAATATGATGATAAAAATGCATTTTTCACTACCAATCAGATAACATTCTTTTAGTGGACTTAATAACTTCAATATTAGTCCCAAGTATCAGCATGTCGTCTACAAAAAGACAAATGATGATACATGTATTTTTAACTGTTTTAGTGTAAACACACTTATCACATTTATTGATAGTCATATTTGATTATGACACTATCGAATTTCTCATGCCATTGCTTTGGAACGTGTTTTAGATCGTATAAGGATTTAATCAATTTACATACTTTATGTTCTTAGCCCTTGACTATAAATCCTTCAGGTTGCGCCATTATATTTCTTCATTTAATTCACCATTTAAGAATGCAGTCTTGACATCCATTTGATAAATATCTAAGTTGTACAATACTACAATCACACTTAACATCCGAATGGAAGTCATTCTTGTTATTGGTGAATAAGTATCGAAGTAGTCGAGTCCTTTTTGTCGATAACCCTTGGTTACTAACCTAGCCTTGTGCTTATCGATAGATCCATCAGGTTTTAATTTTTTTTTTAAAAATCCATTTACTCCTAATTGGTTACTGTCAGGAGGCAAGTTTGTCAATTCTCAAGTATGATTGCTTAGGATGGATTCTATTTCGCTATTTATAGTTTCTTTCTACATTTGTGCTTCTGGGATAGACATAGCCGCTTTAAATGTTTGAGGTTCGCTTTCAATAGCATATGCTATGAAATTTGGATCAAAAGATTTTTTTGATTCTTGATCTCTGACTTCTTCTTGGTTCAACTTTCGCATTAACAATTGGTTCCTTAGGGCTTTTATTCCTGAATGCTATCTCGTGTGTTCTTTTCGCAGATTGGGCCTACAATCTCCTCCTTTTTGATGATGACAAAACATATAAGTTATTAAAAATAAAAGATAGGAAAGAGCTTAGAAAAGCTTCCCCTCAAGTTATGCTATCTATCAAGTACAAGAAAACATTATGACTTTAAATGAATTTGATAATATAAGCAAGTCACACATAAATGTAAATATAAAGATGACATCAATATAAAATAATATGCATATATATAGCCTACCATCCTTCAAGTCCTCCCACCAAAAATAATACATAAGCATGGTAAAGAGAATAGATATAGAATACCCAAAACAACTTAATAACTCCAATATATCTCCCCTCTTTTGTCATACATCAAAAAGGGTAAAGACATCATGATAAAAGAGATACATGAAAGAAAAAAATTGAAACATTTTCGAAACTTATGAATCCATAATATAAACATTTAGCTCACCAAAAATGAATAAAAATCTATTATAATCTAGTGGTTTGGTAAACATGTCCGCAAGTTGAAAATCGGTAGAAACATAATTAATTTCAATATCTCATTTCTCATAGTGATCTCTAAGAAAGTGATATCGAATATCTATGCGCTTGGTTTTGGTATATTGATTTATATTTTAGTCATAGGAATGGTGCTAGTATTGTAAATCACCTAGAGGGGGGTGAATAGGTGATGGCTAATCTTATGGTCACTAAATGCTGAATTAAAAACTATTAATGCAAATTAAAACTTATTACACTAAACACCACGTATAACACAAGAGTGTAGCTGAATTCCCCGTGAAGGGCTCTGGACTAACACCTCAAGATTCCTCTAAATAAGAGTTGAGGTGCCGCGTTGGCTCTCTTGGTTGAATACAAGTGTTAGCAAACAATCCCCAAGCATATACAATTAAGCTCACAATATATATCAAGCATATAAGATGAAAGCAATAAAAGCATGCAAGATATAAACAAGAGTAAGAGATAGAGAGTGAGCAATCGCAAACACGGGAGATTTGTTTCAAAGTTCGAGCACATTTGCTCTACGTCCCCGCTTCACACTTGAAGGATTTCCACTATAATCGATCCCACAGGATCACTCGGTGCCGCAATACCTACAAGGCGAGTTCACACTTGAACTCCTTGGACTCTCTAGTCCCGTACACACCGCAAGCCCACAAGCTCGTCTAGGCCGCACCTCAAACACCGAGTTCTCACTAGAACCCAAAACACCGCGAACACAACCGTCCGCCTCCTCAAAGTACAAAAGTGAAGTCTTTAGTGATCACAACACTTTGATCACCTAAAAACAATCTCACAAGAACACTCCTATAGAATGAATATGTCAATGGGTTGCTCAAGTGTTTATGAGAAAAACAAGGATGGAAGTGGTGGAGGAAAAGCTCAAGAAAATCACTTTGAAAACACTCTTGATAAACTCCCCTTTTGATTGGAAATATTTGCTCTCAAATAAGTAGAGAAAACTTCTTAATGGAGTTGGAAAAACTGGTGTAAAAGCTCTCCAAAAATCTTAATCAAAACAACCCCCAAATGCCCCAATTTATAGGGCTAGAAAAAATAGCCGTTGGGAGCCAGATTGGCCTGTCGGTCGACCGCCCGGTCGATCAGCCAACGGTCAGATTTCTGACCGTTGAGCCAGCGGTCGACCGGTCGGTCGACCGTGACCCTGGAATAGAGAGCAGAGCTCTCTGCCGGTTGACCGGGGCTTTCCAGAGAGCAGAAGCTCTCTGCTGTCGACCGGGTCGGTCGACCGGCCCTCCAGCACTGTCTGGCGTGCACGTCTGTGCACGTCGGTCGACCGGCTCGGTCGACCGGGACCGGCCCGGTCGACCGACTTCAAGCCCGGTCGACCGGTCCGGTCGACCGGCAGAAGCCAGTACAGAAAATTCTGGGACAAAAAGTTTGGTCATTTTGGCTCACATAAAATCCCATAAAATTATGAAAAATCTACAAAAATAGTTTTAATATTATACTTTGATAATCAAACATGCTTGACCAAAATCAAGACATGTTACAAATAATTTGAACTATTTTTGTAACTTGAAAATTTTGGCTAAAAACGAAAACTGTATTTTTCCAAAATTGATTTTCCAAAACTTCTCCAAATACAAAAACAAGATATTTTAAACTCTTTTAAAGCATAGAGTGTATGGATATGATCCACTACACATACATGATGAAATATCTATGTTTTTGACATTTAGCACTAAACATGGTTTTGATTAAAGATATGTAAACTTGAAACCCCAAAAATCAAACCGGTATTTTTCAAAAAGAAAACTCTTTTGTATTTTTCCAAAATAAAATTCTTTTATGAAAACTCATCTTAAATCAAAAGTGTGTGTGTATAAGATATACTTGAGCAATCCACCAACTATTCTATCCTTTACATTTTATCTAAAAATAAAATCTTATAAAAACAAACCTAGACACAAGTCTTGATCTTGAAGGTCTTCACTTGAAGTCTTCACATCTTTTTGACTTGGTCCAAACTTGATCCATAGAGTTAGACTCCTCTTGAATACTTGATGTGGTCTTGATGCCCAAGCTCTTGAATCAAACCGTGCTAGCTCCAAAACTTGACTTTAAATCCTTTGTTGAAGCTACGCACCTACTAAGATCTTGATCATAAATCTGAGACTAAATAAACACAAGATCATTAGTACTATAACTACATGAGTTGATCATCATCAAAACTAGAGTGATGGGCTTTTGGGCCAACAATCTCCCCCTTTTTGATGATGACAAAACTCATGAAGTTATATATGCATGGATTAAAGTAAATCTTCAAAGAAGCTCCCCCTTAACTCATGCATCACAAAAAATAAAAAATATGCAATGAAAGCACATAAACATGTATGCAAATACAAGGAGATAAACAAGCATAAAACTCATCAAATTTTTTTCTCCTTTTTGCAAAACAAAACATATATTCATAAACATAAAATACTTCTCCCCCTTTATGAATAAAGCAAGGAAAATATGCATATATACTAAAATACTTCTCCCCCTTTTTGTCAATCATCAACAAAGGGGTTAAAGTAAAAATAAAATGTACTCCCCCTTTTTGTCAAAAGTAAAAATCAATAAAAGGGTGACATTAAACAAATCAATAAAGGATATACGTGATATACATTTATGAAGAGGAAGACGCTAAGTTAGCTTCCCTACATATTTGCATTACATGAAAGAGGGATGACAAACCCTAATTCACATAACACAAAATATGCAATGTATAAGAGGAGATGTGAAGCTCCCCCTACACACGTGTACCGCATAAAAAAGAGTTGTCAAGCTCCTCAATATAAGATACACTCAACATGAATCTATATGTAGAAGAGATATTAAGCTCCCCTTGCATATAAGCAATACAAATCAAAACATTTTTAATTTTTAAAATTTCATATTAAAACAAAATTTTGAATTTTTCTCAATAAAACAAATTTTGAGATATCTTGTAATCAAATTTTAAGATATCATATAAACAAACATTTTTTAAAGGTATCATTGTAAATAAACATTACTTATTTTGAAATTATCAAAATAGAATCATATTGATACCAAATGAAAATTATTTTGATACCAATTGCAATCAATAGATACCAATTGAAAATTATTGCACATTTTTGATATCAATAAAAATACCAATTTTAAAAATAATGATCACTTATATTTTTCATTTTCTTATTTTAATAAGCTTATGCATTATTATTAAAATATCAATTGAAAAATCAATTGAAAAACAAGATTTGAATTAAGCTTAGCATAAGCAAACTTTGTGCTTTAAATATGTAAATCGATTTTAACTCAAGCACAAACAAATCATATATATGTATGAGAAGAGAATACCAATACAAATTGATATTATTGAGATTATGAAGCATACATATATAGAAAACACAGTATGAGTATATACAAAATGAATATCAATTGAGATACCAATTGAAAATAATAATGTAAATCAAGTATATAACTCATAAACTAACAATTGAAGAACAATAACTAGTTAAAAGTAATTTTTTTGAAAAAACTAGTTAAAGATCCTTCAAAACATGAAACCAAATCATATGTATCATGAAACATACTAAATACACAAGAAGTGACACTCGAAATCTATAAGGCTCAAAAGTAATCATGAAATAAAGTCATGAATAAACAAATAAAGTGTGAATGCACAAAAAAATTATGTAATTAGCATTTTCCATGAAGATAATCAATAAGGCTCAAAACATGAATATCATTTTATCAAACAAAACATGAAAATTTATTTTAAAAACTAAACTTCTAGGTATATGTATGATTTATCCAATCCTAACAATATGCATACATATCCCAAACATAAAAAGAGTCCATAAGCAAATGACTCATGGGGTATACATGTATATTTATTAGATATAAATACAAGATACATATACATGAAGTAAAATATGAAAATTGGCAAAACAAGTATAAATGAGAGAATCATCAAAACTAGGCTATATATGTGCATATAGTGAGTACAAATGAACAATGAAGTGCAAACATATATGAATCAATTTGTTGCTCACTACTTGTACAAGTATACATCCAAGTTTTGATAAAAACTACATTTAAACTAGTATTTACCACATGAAGTACAAAACAAATGAACATGCTAAAAATATCATATATGAATAAGCATGTAAACTAAACTAGGAGTTTAGAGATAGTTACCAAACCAAAGAACTAACTCCAAATCTCCAAAACATGGTGGTTGTTCCACCAAACCTCCTTGATAGTGGTGCATCAAAAGTATATCCATCATGTCCATGCATCCACCACCAAGGCACCATCCCTCTCACGTCATGTGAGAGCCCGCACCTACATCAAAACACAAGGTGGGAATTTTGGTACCCATTTTCTTTTGGGTCCTTGAGGGTTAGTCTTGTAAGGAACCCAAACATTTTTCTGATTAGCAAAATTTAAAACATTTATCTTATCATAACAAAATTTTGCTAAATGGCCTTTGCGGCCACAATGTGTACATTTGTACACCTTAGGATGCATATGTGTATGAGTGTGATCGTGACGTGCAAATAGTGAATATGCATGTGGGTGATGTGCATGAACATGTGGAGTTTGTTTCTTTGAAAATAAGGACTCCAATCTTTTATGGTTAAATGCACATGTGCTCAAAGTTGAGCTCAAACAATTTATTTTATTTTTCAAAACTTTAATCTCATTTTGATTAATGGTGGCATGTAAAGCATGGTGAGATAGAGAATCATTTTTCTTATTCTTTTTAGAAACATTTTCTTTTTCTTTTTCAACCATTTTTCTTTTTAAAGAAGTGTTTCATTTAAAGCAGCTTCTTTTTGTTTTTCCACCAAAACAACTTTATTTTTCAAAATAGTGTTTCCTGCACAAAGATCATTTAATTTAGACATTAAAGAAACATTTTCATTTTTCAAATTTTCATTTTCTTTTTCAAAACATGCAATCTTAATTTTAAAAGACTTATTTTCTTTTAACATGCAATCAAAATTATTTTTTATTTTCTTATTATCTTTTCTAAGCATGTCATATTTTTCAAGAAGTTGTTGACAAAAAGATGTAAGCTCATCATAGTGTTGGCCCAAGGTTACAATCACCCTTGTTTAAGTGTATTTTGATGATTACAAAACATATTAGTTATTTGTACTAATAACATTTGTTGTTTAAGTGTGTTTCAGGTTTATTATCATACTAGAAGTACTCTCACTCAAATACAAGGTTTTTGGACTCAAGACAATTCAATTTGGGCTCAAGTTGCAATATTGAAGATCAAGTGAAGATAGCCCACTTTGAAGAATAGCCTTGAAGTCTTTTAGAAAGTTTGTAAGTTTAGATTGTTAAAGTTTGAATATAGGAAATTTGGCTCTAGGATTTGCACACACACTTATTTCATGTATTTCCTATGTTTTGAAAATAGTTATTGAAAATGGTTATTTCTAAGTTTTATGCCTTAGTTTATATATACATGTACCAAAGCTTTATATCCTGAAAAACTTGTTTAAAACATGTGTATAAACTATTTTCTGCATAATACTTAGCTATATGTATTTTTAAAATATTTATCAAAATTTTTCTAACTCAAAACAGCCCAGTTTTTCAGTGTCAGGCAACATCGGTCGACCGGCCCGGTCGACCGGCGCTGTGTCTGGACATGCACTGTTTGTGCATGTCCGTCGGTCGACCGGATCGGTCGACCGACGGAGAGCATTCTGCTCTCGGGAATTTTCGGTCGACCGGACCGGTCGACCGGAAGAAGGAAACTGTGTTTCCTCCTTTTGGGTCGGTCGACCGAACCGGTCGACCGGGAGCCAACGGCTACTTCCAGCTGGCCTGGCGGTCGACCGGACCGGTCGACCGCCAAGCCTGCAACTTAGCAACGGCTCTTTCCTCTTTGGGATTTTCTGAAAATCTGTTTTCTTTTTCTGTTTTAACAGACTTTTGGAGAGTTGTTGGGGTGCTTTTGCAGGTTGAATTAGGTGAAAAGAAAATGTTTTTAACTTATTTTCAACCCTATAAATAGAGGAGAAGTCTCTCCTTCATATCACTTAGAAAAATTCCTCAAGTTTTGTTGTTTTCAAAAGAGAAAAGAAAAATTGTTTGAAGCTTTCAATTCCTACTCTTTCAAGATTGTTTTTCAGTTGTGTTTGATTCTCTATATCACTCTACAACTGAAGTTTTCTCACCACACTTCATAGAGCCAAAAATCCTATACTCATTCTATAGTGAAGTTGTAATTGAAGTGAGAGTGTTTGTAAAAGATTGAGAAAAAGTGTAGTGATCAAGTTGTGATCACTTTGTTCTTGTAATTCCTTCTTGTGGAGCAACCTCTTCGGTAGAGGTCCTTTGTACTTGGTGGAGCTCGGTGCTCGGTCTTCGGTAGACCAATTGTAAAGGCATCCTCGGTGGATAGTGGAAACCCTTCACGGAGGTGAAGGCGGGGACTAGAGCAAGTGTGCTCGAACCTCGAAACAAATCATCTTGTTTGCGATTGCCTTTGCGTTATTCTTGCTTTCAATTTCTCTTGCTTTATATTGTCTTGAATTATTTGCTTGAGAACTAACCCTCTACTTGTGCAATCTTGTCTTGTTTACTTTACTTGCTATACTTGTTGTGTTACATTGTGTGCATTTCATTTCTCGTCATCATACTTGGCATTGATCGATCACACCTCAATACAACAC
This sequence comes from Agave tequilana, assembly GCA_038442645.1. NCBI lineage: Eukaryota > Viridiplantae > Streptophyta > Magnoliopsida > Asparagales > Asparagaceae > Agave > Agave tequilana. Next base: position 87,282 of record JAVJIF010017290.1, read on the forward strand.
GGTTGCATTGCGCACCTCTAACCCATTTTAAGGGGAATTGGGAGGAAGGAGTTCAGAACCTCGCAAGGGGTATTCGGCTCTTAGTCGTGTTTTTGAGAGATCGTTGCATCACTCATTTTATTAAAGTTTAAAAAGATCATTAGATTAGCATTCACACCTATTCACCCCCCCCTCTAGGTGTTTTTCAATTGGTATCAGAGCTTGGACTCTAGGATTTGGTTTAACAACCTTAGAGAAGATCCTAATTTGCTAATCATTTCATTCATATTCATATAAGTAAAAATGGCCGATGGAATTAAGACCCCTCCTAAGTTTGATGGACTTAACTTTCCCATATGGAAAGTTAAGATGACCGTGTTTTTGCAATCTCTAAGTAGCCGAGTTGCAAAGGCCGTGACTAAGTCCTTTAGTGTACCCCCCGGTGACGAATCCACTTGGTCCGAAATAGAGACTAAGGAATTCGATGCCAATGCCAAAGCTCACTATGCACTTCTTCAAGCCCTAAATGATGATGACATAGCTAGGGTTATACATTGCAAATCCGCATTTGAGATTTGGTCACACTTGATAGTCACTCATGAGGGGACCTCACAAGTAAAGAAGGCTAAGATTGACCTTCTTCGGTCTCAATATGAAACATTTAGCATGCAAGAAAATGAAACCATAGATGATATGGTTACAAGATTTACCAAGATTACTAATGGACTCTCTTCTTTAGGTGAAGATATCAACAATGATCAAAGAGTAAGGAAGATCATCCGGGCTCTTCCTCCTTCATGGGAAGTTAAAGCTACAACCTTGAAGGAACTCAATGACAATGAAGAGATGGAGCTCATAGGTCTCATTGGGAACCTCAAAACCCATGAGGTAGAAAGGAAAGCAAGGGAGGATATGGCTCCTACCAAAAAGAAGACCATCGCCTTCAAGAGCCAAGCTACACACTCCGATGAAGATGATGAAGAAGAAGATGATGAGGAGCTCTCACTCCTTGTTAAGAATGTCCGGAGGATGTACAACAAGGCGAAGTACCAAGGTAGAAGAAGATGGCAAGGAGGCAAAGAAGAAAGAAAGATCACTTGTTTCAATTGCCAAAAGCCCGGACACATTGTGGCGGAGTGTCCGGACAAAGCTAAGCCCTCCACTTCAAAGAAGCCTTACAAGAAGAAGGCTATGAAGGCAACTTGGGATTCGGAGACCGAATCCGAAGAAGAGATCGACACCGCCAACATGTGCTTCATGGCTAATGAAGGCACAAGTAAGGTAACCTCTTCCCCTTCTCATGATAATGAACTTTCTATGGATGTGTTAGAAGAGGCTTTTGTTGAGTTGTCACAAAACTATGATTTCTTAAAGAAAAAGTATCTTAAAATGAAAATGGAAAATGAATCTTTAAGTCTTCAAGTTTTTACTCTTACAAAAGAAAAGGATGAGTTGGTTTCCACTTTGGCCACTACCAAAAATGATTTTGAAAAATATAAGATTTCTTGCAAAGGTAAAGCCCCACTAATTGATTCAAATGAAGTTTCTATGCTTAAGGAAAGATTAGACTCTTTAAGTGTTGTTTTGAAAGATTGTGAATTTAACAAAAAGAAAATTGAGGCTATGTTTCCTAAGAAACAAGTCCCAAAGAAAAATGCTCATGCTCATGTTCATGTTCATGCTACACAACCTAAACAACATGGCAAAACCCCAAAACATGCTCACACTACACATACACATCATGCTTTCATGTATAGAAAAGTGTACTCATGTTCACATTGTGGGCGGAAAGGACACTTAGCTAATTTTTGTTATGATAGACTAAGTGCATCACATCATAATGTTTGGGTTCGTAACACTAACTTTCAAGGACCCAAGAAAGTTTGGGTACCAAAGTCAACAATTGTTTTAAATGATGTAGGTACTTTCCAAAGCCCAACGACGTAGAGGTTTGTGGTATCTTGATAGCGGTTGCTCAAGGCACATGACTTGGGACATCAACAACTTTGCAACCCTATCAAGATATCATGAAGGTGGCACCGTCACCTTCGGAGATGACGCCAAGGGTAAAATCATCGGTATTGGTAATGTAAAACTTGGCACCTCTCCTTTAATTGAAAATGTAGTTTTAGTTGATGGCCTCAAGCATAATCTCTTGAGTGTTAGTCAACTTTGTGATAAAGGTTTTGATGTAGTTTTTGATAATGTTTCTTGTAAAGTAATTGATAGAACTTCTAATGTTTGTGTATTTTCCGGTTTTCGTGAAAGTAATGTTTATATGATTGATATGTTGAATATGTCTTGTAATATTACTTGTTTGAAAGCCCTCAATGATGACTCTTGGTTGTGGCATAGGAGATTAGGGCATATTTCTTTTGATCATATTTCTAGATTAAATTCAAAGGAAATGGTGAAAGGTATTCCTTACTTGAATTTTGAAAAGGACCGAGTTTGTGACGCATGTCAATTTGGGAAACAAACTAAGTCTTCTTTCAAGTCAATTAAGGATATCATGACATCACGTCCTTTGGAATTAATCCATATGGATCTATTTGGCCCAACACAAACCAAAAGTCTAAGTGGGAATAGATTTGCTTATGTTTTAGTTGATGATTTCTCAAGATTTACATGGGTTTTCTTTCTTGAACAAAAAAAAGCATTTTCGTATTTCCAAACTTTTAAGAAAAGAGTTGAAAAAGAAAAGGATTCTTTGATTTTGAGAATAAGAAGTGATAGAGGAGGTGAATTCATTAACCAACCCTTTACCACTTTTTGTGATGAACATGGAATAAAGCATGAACTTTCTTGTCCTAGAACTCCACAACAAAATGGAGTAGTTGAACGGAAAAATAGAACATTACAAGAGATGGCTAGGACAATGCTAAGTGAATACGGTCTACCACATTATTTGTGGGCCGAGGCCGTTAATACATCATGCTACATATCAAATCGTGTTTTCTTGTGTAAAAACACTACTAAAACTTCTTTTGAAATGTACTTTTCTAGAAAACCAAATGTTTCTTATTTCAAAGTTTTTGGATGCAAATGTTTTATTTTAAATACAAAAGATAATTTGGGAAAATTTGATCCTAAATCTTATGAGGCTATTTTTGTAGGTTACTCAAATACTAGTAAGGCTTATAGAGTTTTCATTAGATCATCATTGACTATTGAAGAGTCTATTCATGTTAAGTTTGAGGAATCTAACAAGTTTGTTAAGAATGTTGTAGAGATAGATGCATTGGATGAAGGCATGGAGAAAGTGACCTTGGAGGATGCTTCTACTATGGGAGACAAACCAAAGGATGATGAAAGAAGCAATGCTAAAGTGGAAGAGGCACAAGGGAATGAAAATCAAACACATGAGGTGGAGCCTACTCAACCACTACCAAAGGATTGGAGATACAATCCACATCATCCAAGGACCTCGTCATAGGTGAAGTATCAAAAGGGGTAACTACTCGCTCTAAAATTCAAGATTATTGTGGCCACTTTGCATTTATTTCACACATAGAACCCAAAAATGTGCTCGAAGCCGAGGCCGATTCATATTGGTTGCTAGCCATGCAAGAGGAGCTCAATCAATTTGAGCGCAACCAAGTTTGGCACCTTGTTCCTAGGCCCCACGATAGACCAACAATTGGTACTAAGTGGATCTTTAAGAATAAGTTGGATGAATCGGGTAATGTAGTTAGAAACAAGGCTAGGTTAGTTGCCCAAGGTTACACTCAAATCGAAGGGATCGATTTTGAAGAAACCTTTGCACCCGTAGCACGGCTTGAAGCCATACGGATGACATTAGCATTTGCCTCATATAAAGATTTCAAATTATTTCAAATGGATGTTAAAAGTGCTTTTCTAAATGGATTTATTGAAGAGGAGGTGTATGTTGAACAACCCCCGGGTTTGTTGATCCTACACATCCGGATTTTGTTTTTAAATTAGATAAAGCTCTTTATGGTTTAAAACAAGCCCTAGGGCTTGGTATGAAAGACTTTCTTCATTTTTGACTTCAAATGGTTTTAAGAAAGGTAAAATTGATACAACTTTGTTTACAAAACATGTAGAAAAAGATATTCTTATTGTGCAAATTTATGTGGATGATATTATTTTTGGTTCTACTAATGAATCTCTTTGCAAAGCTTTTGAATCATGCATGAAGGATGAATTTGAAATGTCTATGATGGGGGAGCTCAACTATTTCCTTGGACTCCAAATCAAGCAAAGGAAGGATGGGATCTTCATCAATCAAGCCAAGTACACAAAGGAACTAATCAAAAGGTTTGGGCTTGAAGGATCAAGAGTAAGCAAAACTCCCATGGCAACAACTACAAAGCTTGACAAGGATGAACAAGGTAAAAGTGTAGACATTAAATTATACCGTAGCATGATTGGTAGCTTGCTTTATTTGACGGCTAGTAGGCCGGATATTATGTTTTCCGTTTGTCTTTGTGCACGTTTTCAATCTTGTCCTAAAGAGTCTCACATAATAGCGGTTAAACGCATAATTAGATACCTTAAGGGCACTATTGAAATGGGTTTGTGGTATCCTAAAATCGGATTATTTGAAATGAAGAGTTTTTCGGATGCCGACTATGCGGGTTGTAGGGTAGATAGGAAGAGCACAAGTGGAACATGTCAATTCTTAGGTAATTGTCTTGTATCTTGGTCTTCCAAAAAGCAAAATTCGGTAGCCCTATCAACCGCCGAGGCGGAGTATGTTGCAGCCGGAGCTTGTTGTGCACAAGTTCTTTGGATGAAACATACTCTCCTTGACTATGATTTACATTTTGATCATGTTAAAATATTTTGTGATAATACTAGTACTATTCACATGACAAAGAATGCAAATCAACATAGTAAAACCAAACACATTGACATTAGGTATCACTTTCTTAGAGATCATTATGAGAAAGGTGATATTGATATTGATTATGTTTCTACCGATTTTCAACTTGCCGATATTTTTACTAAACCTTTAGACTATGCTAGATTTTCATTTATTTGTGGTGAGTTGAATGTTTGTATTATGGATTCTTAAAATTAAAACTTGTTTTTCAATTGTTTTGTTTTAACCCTTTTTGATGTATGACAAAAAGGGAGAGAATAAGTTTGTTGATATTTGGAAAATAAGTGTTTAAGTTTAAACTTTCTAAGTTATGATACTATTTGAGTTTCATTTCATGAAGAAAAAGAAAGTTTGTGTTTATTTGAGTTTTTGAACATGAAAACAAAAAAACTATTGTTTGTTAAATGTTTTATGTATGCTTACATAGCTTTTCATATTCATGATAATTACATAGCTTTGTTTGAGGGGGAGCTTTTCAAGCTTTTCCTCCTTTATTTGTTTCAATAACTTATATGTTTTGTCATCATCAAAAAGGGGGAGATTGTTGGCCCAAGGTTACAATCACCCTTGTTTAAGTGTATTTTGATGATTACAAAACATATTAGTTATTTGTACTAATAACATTTGTTGTTTAAGTGTGTTTCAGGTTTATTATCATACTAGAAGTACTCTCACTCAAATACAAGGTTTTTGGACTCAAGACAATTCAATTTGGGCTTAAGTTGCAATATTGAAGATCAAGTGAAGATAGCCCACTTTGAAGAATAGCCTTGAAGTCTTTTAGAAAGTTTGTAAGTTTAGATTGTTAAAGTTTGAATATAGGAAATTTGGCTCTAGGATTTGCACACACACTTGTTTCATGTATTTCCTATGTTTTAAAAATAGTTATTGAAAATGGTTATTTCTAAGTTTTATGCCTTAGTTTATATATACATGTACCAAAGCTTTATATCCTGAAAAACTTGTTTAAAACATGTGTATAAACTATTTTCTGCATAATACTTAGCTATATGTATTTTTAAAATATTTATCAAAATTTTTCTAACTCAAAACAGCCCAGTTTTTCAGTGTCAGGCAACATCGGTCGACCGGCCCGGTCGACCGGCGCTGTGTCTGGACATGCACTGTTTGTGCATGTCCGTCGGTCGACCGGATCGGTCGACCGACGGAGAGCATTCTGCTCTCGGGAATTTTCGGTCGACCGGACCGGTCGACCGGAAGAAGGAAACTGTGTTTCCTCCTTTTGGGTCGGTCGACCGAACCGGTCGACCGGGAGCCAACGGCTACTTCCAGCTGGCCTGGCGGTCGACCGGACCGGTCGACCGCCAAGCCTGCAACTTAGCAACGGCTCTTTCCTCTTTGGGATTTTCTGAAAATCTGTTTTCTTTTTCTGTTTTAACAGACTTTTAGAGAGTTGTTGGGGTGCTTTTGCAGGTTGAATTAGGTGAAAAGAAAATGTTTTTAACTTATTTTCAACCCTATAAATAGAGGAGAAGTCTCTCCTTCATATCACTTAGAAAAATTCCTCAAGTTTTGTTGTTTTCAAAAGAGAAAAGAAAATTGTTTGAAGCTTTCAATTCCTACTCTTTCAAGATTGTTTTTCAGTTGTGTTTGATTCTCTATATCACTCTACAACTGAAGTTTTCTCACCACACTTCATAGAGCCAAAAATCCTATACTCATTCTATAGTGAAGTTGTAATTGAAGTGAGAGTGTTTGTAAAAGATTGAGAAAAAGTGTAGTGATCAAGTTGTGATCACTTTGTTCTTGTAATTCCTTCTTGTGGAGCAACCTCTTCGGTAGAGGTCCTTTGTACTTGGTGGAGCTCGGTGCTCGGTCTTCGGTAGACCAATTGTAAAGGCATCCTCGGTGGATAGTGGAAACCCTTCACGGAGGTGAAGGCGGGGACTAGAGCAAGTGTGCTCGAACCTCGAAACAAATCATCTTGTTTGCGATTGCCTTTGCGTTATTCTTGCTTTCAATTTCTCTTGCTTTATATTGTCTTGAATTATTTGCTTGAGAACTAACCCTCTACTTGTGCAATCTTGTCTTGTTTACTTTACTTGCTATACTTGTTGTGTTACATTGTGTGCATTTCATTTCTCATCATCATACTTGGCATTGATCGATCACACCTCAATACAACACGGTTGCATTGCGCACCTCTAACCCATTTTAAGGGGAATTGGGAGGAAGGAGTTCAGAACCTCGCAAGGGGTATTCGGCTCTTAGTCGTATTTTTGAGAGATCGTTGCATCACTCATTTTATTAAAGTTTAAAAAGATCATTAGATTAGCATTCACACCTATTCACCCCCCCTCTAGGTGTTTTTCACATAGGACATATCGACATCTTCATCTACCTCGGATTCGGTAGTTACCTCAAGGGAGTTATCCCCTTGGACCATGTAGCACAAGTTGGAAGCGTCACTTCCAACATCCGAGTCGCTCCCTGCATAGTATTGTTCATTTTACCAAGGGAGAGAATTGTGTTCCATACTACAAAAGCCGAATCAATGTTAGAAACCCTAGATAAATATTCATCATTTAGGGTTGACTTTAAAGCATGAATGACCTTTGCATTAGCCTCAATATTTTTGTCATTTAAACAATATGAATCTCTAGTAGTGGCAAAATAAACATGAATGCCTAGGGCTTTGAGGTACAAAGACATCTTAACCTTCCAAGTTTGGATGTTAAGAATGTCAAAGGTGGGAGGTGACATGAATACATGGTGTGTGTACAAATATTGTGATTAGCTATAAAATGAGAATTTTTAACTCTAGGTTGTAAGACCCAAATTAAGAGCACTTGGCTCTGATACCAATTGTAAATCACCTAGAGGGGGGGTGAATAGATGATGGCTAATCTTATGGTCACTAAATGCGGAATTAAAAACTATTAATGCAAATTTAAACTTATTATACTAAACACCACGTATAACACAAGAGTGTAGCCGAATTCCCCGTGAAGGGCTCTGGACTAACTCCTCAAGATTCCTCTAAATAAGAGTTAAGGTGCCGCGTTGGCTCTCTTGGTTGAATACAAGTGTTAGCAAACAATCCCCAAGCATATACAATTAAGCTCACAATATATATCAAGCATATAAGATGAAAGCAATAAAAGCATGCAAGATATAAACAAGAGTAAGAGATAGAGAGTGAGCAATCACAAACACGGGAGATTTGTTTCGAGGTTCGAGCACACTTGCTCTACGTCCCCGCCTTCACACTTGAAGGATTTCCACTATAATCGATCCCACCGGATCACTCGGTGCCGCAACACCTACAAGGCGAGTTCACACTTGAACTCCTTGGACTCTCTAGTCCCGTACACACCACAAGCCCACAAGCTCGCCGAGGCCGCACCTCAAACACCGAGTTCTCACTAGAACCCGAAACACCGCGAACACAACCGTCCGCCTCCTCAAAGTACAAAAGTGAAGTCTTTAGTGATCACAACACTTTGATCATCTAAAAACAATCTCACAAGAACACTCCTATGGAATGAATATGTCAATGGGTTGCTCAAGTGTTTGTGAGAAAAACAAGGATGGAAGTGGTGGAGGAAAAGCTCAAGAAAATCACTTTGAAAAACACTCTTGATAAACTCTCCTTTTGATTGGAAATATTTGCTCTCAAATAAGTGGAGAAAACTTCTTAATGGAGTTGGAAAAATTGGTGTAAAAGCTCTCCAAAAATCTTAATCAAAACAGCCCCCAAATGCCCCAATTTATAGGGCTAGAAAAACTAGCCGTTGGGAGCCAGATTGGCCTGTCGGTCGACCGCCCGGTCGACAGGCCAACGGTCAGATTTCTGACCATTGAGCCAGCGGTCGACCGGTCGGTCAACCGTGACCCTGGAACAGAGAGCAGAGCTCTCTGCCGGTCGACCGGCCCGGTCGACCGGGGCTTTCCAGAGAGCAGAAGCTCTCTGCGGTCGACCGGGTCAGTCGACCAGCCCTCCAGCACTGTCTGGCGTGCACGTCTGTGCACGTCGGTCGACCGGCTTCAAGCCCGGTCGACCGGTCCGATCGACCGGCAGAAGCCAATACAGAAAATTCTGGGACAAAAAGTTTGGTCATTTTGGCTCACATAAAATCCCATAAAATTATGAAAAATCTACAAAAATAGTTTTAATATTATACTTTGATAATCAAACATGCTTGACCAAAATCAAGACATGTTACAAACAATTTGAACTATTTTTGTAACTTGAAAATTTTGGCTAAAACGAAAACTGTATTTTTCCAAAATTAATTTTTCCAAAACTTCTCCAAATACAAAAACAAGATATTTTAAACTCTTTTAAAGCATAGAGTGTATGGATATGATCCACTACACATAGATGATGAAATATCTATGTTTTTGACATTTAGCACTAAACATGATTTTGATTAAAGATATGTAAACTTGAAACTCTAAAAATCAAACCGGTATTTTTCAAAAAGAAAACTCTTTTGTATTTTTCCAAAATAAAATTCTTTTATGAAAACTCATCTTAAATCAAGAGTGTGTGTGTATAAGATATACTTAAGCAATCCACCAACTATTCTATCCTTTACATTTTATCTAAAAATAAAATCTTATAAAAACAAACCTAGACACAAGTCTTGATCTTGAAGGTCTTCACTTGAAGTCTTCACATCTTCTTGACTTGGTCCAAACTTGATCAATAGAGCTAGACTCCTCTTGAATACTTGATGTGGTCTTGATGCCCAAGCTCTTGAATCAAACCGTGCTAGCTCCAAAACTTGACTTTAAATCCTTTGTTGAAGCTACGCACCTACTAAGATCTTGATCATAAATCTGAGACTAAATAAACACAAGATCATTAGTACTATAACTACATGAGTTGATCATCATCAAAACTAGAGTGATGGGCCTTTGGGCCAACAAGTATTACCACAAAATATTTTAATATGGTCATAATGCAAATCATAGTCAAGAAGAGTATATTTCATTCAAAGAACTTGCGCACAATAAGCCCCGGCCGCAACATACTTTACCCCAGCTGTTAAGAGGGTTACGAAATTTTGTCTCTTAAAAGGCCACAAAACAAGGCAATTTTTTAGAAATTGACAAGTACCACTAGTGCTCTTCCTATCCACTCTATAACCAGCATAGTCGGCATCCGAATAACTCGTCATGAGAAATTTTCTGGTTTTCGGATACCACAAGCCCATTTCGATAGTACCCTTAAGATATCTAATAATGCGTTTTACCACAATTAGGTGTGACTCTTTAGGACAAGATTGAAATCTATCACATAAACATACACTAAACAAAATGTCAGGCCTACTAGCCGTCAAATAAAGTAAACTATCAATCATTCTTCTATAAAATTTAATGTCTACATTTATACCTTGTTCATCCTTGTCAAGATTTGTTGTAGTGGTCATGAGAATCTTACTTAACTTTGCATCTTCAAGTCCAAATCTCTTGATGAGTTCTCTTGTGTACTTGGCCTGATTGATGAAAATCTCATCACTCCTTTACTTGATTTGGAGTCCAAGGAAGTAGTTTAGCTCTCTCATCATAGACATCTCAAACTCATTCTTCACGCATGATTCACATTCTTTGACAAAGTTTTTCATTAGTGGATCCAAAAATAATATCATCAATATAAATTTAAACAATTAGGATATCACTATCTACATGCTTTGTAAACAAAGTGGTGTCAACTTTATGTTTAACAAAATCATTTGAAATTAAAATAGTTGAAAGCCTTTCATAACAAGCACTTGGAGCTTGTTTTAAACCATATAAAGTTTTATCAAGTTTGTAAAAAAAATCTGGATGTGTAGGATCAACAAACCGAGGAGGTTGTTAAAAATACACTTTCTCTTCTATAAAACCATTTAAAAACGCACTTTTTAAAAGGCAAAGGCAAGTGTCATCCGTATGGCTTCAAGCCGTGCTACGGGTGCAAAGGTTTTCTCAAAATCGATACCTTTGATTTGGGTGTAACCTTGGGCCACTAACCTAACTTTATTTCTAATAATATTACCTGATTCATCCAACTTATTCCTAAAAATTCATTTAGTACCAATAGTTGGTCTATCATGGGATCTAGGAATAAGATGCCAAACTTAGTTGCGCTCAAATTGATTGAGCTTTTCTTGCATTGCTTGCAACCAATATGAATCATGGAGTTTGGGTCAAGTACATACCCCCTTAGATATATCACCTATGATGAGGTCCTTGAGATGATTTGAAGCAAATTTCCAATCCTTTGGAAGTGGTTGTGCTGGCTCCACTTCATCCTCTTGAACTTCATCTTGTGCATCAATTTTTGACCTTTCTTCTTCTATAGGTGAGTTCTTCAAGGTTATCTTCTCCATGTCTTCACCTAAGAAATGAATCTCTACAATATTCTTCACAAAAGCATTAAATTCCTCTAACTTGACAGTATATATTCTTCAATAGCCAAAGCAGATCTATTGAAGACTCTATAGGTCTTACTAGTATTTGAATATCCAACAAATATGGCTTCATAAGATTTGCCATCAAATTTTTCTGAATTACTTTTAGTGTTTAAAACAAAGCATTTACAACTAAAAACATTAAAGTAAGAAACATTATGTTTTCTCAAATAGTAAATTTTAAATGAAGTTTTAGAAGCATTTTTACGAAAATAAATTCTATTTGAGATATAACATGATGTGTTTACGACTCATAAGTATTGAGAGAGTCCGTATTCATTTATCATTATCCTAACCATTTCTTGAAGAGTACGATTCTTCCATTCAACGACGCCATTTTGTTGTGGAGTATTAGGACATGATAGTTCATGTTTGATTCCATGTTCTTCACAATAAGTGATGAAGGAATGGTTAATAAATTCACCCCTTCTATCACTTCTTATACATAAAATCGAAAAATCTTTTTCTTTTTAACTCTTTTCTATACACTTGAAAATGTGAAAAAGCTTGATCTTTGTGTTCTAAAAGAAAACCCATATAAAACGAGAAAAGTCGTCAATCAACATAATGACAAAACGATTTTCACTTAGACTTTTGATTTTAGAAGGACCAAACAAATCCATGTGAATTAACTCCAAAGGTCGTGATGTCATGATATCTTTGATAGTTTTGAAAGAGGACTTGGTTTGTTTCCCAAGTTGGCACGCGATCCTTTTCAAATTTCAAGTAAGGAATACCTTTCACCACTTTCTTATTGTTAATTCTAGATAGATGGTCAAACGAAGCATGGTCTAGTCTCCTATGCCATAATCAAGAATCTTCAATAAAGGCATTTAAACATGTACCATTGCATAGTAAATTGACATATCAATCATGTACACATTATTTTCACGAAAAACGGAAAGCACGCAAGCATTGGTTTGTCTATCTAAAATATTACAAGCTAAATCATCAAAAACAACTTTAAAACCTCTATCATAAAGTGGACTGATACTCAAGGGTTGTGCTTGAGACCATCAACTAAAACCACATTTTCAATTAAGGGGAGATGAGCCAATTTTAATGTTACCTCTACCGATGATTTTTTTTTGGATCATCTCCGAAGGTGACATTGCCACCTTCGTAGTACCTTGATAGTGTTGTAAAATTGTTGATACCCCAAGTCATATACCTTGAGCAACCGCTATCAAGATATCACCGCTCCCTACATCTTGGAGCCTTGGTGTGTACCTACATCAATTAACGAATTGGTTAATTTTAATATTCAAATTTTCTTGGGTCCTATAATGTTAGCATTTCGAACCCAAATGCGATCATTTGAATTATTTATTCTATCAAAATAAAATTTGACTAAGTGACATTTTCGGTCACAATAAGTACATGAATAAACTCTACCATAAATAAAAGCATATGGGAGTGTGGGGTGTGAACATATTTGGTGTGTGTAGTATATCTAATATATGTGTATGTATATGTTGTGATAAAAAGTGTGGGTATGTGTAGTTGTTGACCCAAGGTTACAATCACCCGTGTTTAGTGTGTTTTGATGATTACAAAACATATTAGTTATTTGTACTAATATTGTTTATTGGTTAAGTGTGTTTCAGGGTTCTAACTAAACTAGAAGGCTTCTTCCCTAAAGGAAAGTGTTTTGGACTCAAGTCAACTCAAATTGGGCTCAAGAATCAAGTTTTGAAGATCATATGGTGGAAAGCCCTCTTGAAGCACTTGTAGTACTTAGAACCAATGTAAGAAATAGTTTGTTAAAGGTTGAGTTTGAAAAATTGGCTCTAGGATACACACACACATTTTAAATACAAGTTTTCAAAGTTAAAGTTCTTGTTTCTAAGTTTTTCTCATGACTTGACAAATATACATGACTCCAAGTTTTACAAAGACATATATCATTTTTAAATCATGTATACTCTTTTCATCATGATACTTAGATACTCTTACTTCAAAATAATTTTTACAACAAAAATTCCAAGTCCTGCTGCTGTTTTTCTGTTTCAGGCTTGAACGGCCGATCGGCACAGTCGATCGGCGCCCGTATCAGGACATGCACGTTTGTGCACGTCTGTCGGCTGACCGCTCGGGTCGACCGACTGATAGCAGTTTGCTCTCGGGTTTTCTGGGTCGACCGCCCGGTCGACCGCCCGAAGAAAACTAGTTTCTTTTAGAGGACGGTCGACCCGACCGGTCGACCCGAGCCCAACGGCTCTTTGCCATCTGAGCTGGCGGCCGACCGGCCCGGTCGACCGCCAGACCTGCAAAAGCCCAACGGCTCTTTCCTCTTTTGTGCAATTCTGAAATCTGTCTTTTTAATCTGTTTTGGCAGACTTTTTCTGAGGTTTTGAAGAACTTTTTCAGGTCAAATAAACCTAAAATAAATTGTTTTTAACCTATTTCTCTCCCTATAAATAGAGGAGGAGAGTCTCTTGCAAAATACTAAGAAATATACCTAAGTTTTAAAAGAGAAGAAAAGTTTTAAGCTCTCCATTTTTCATTCTTTCTTGAGCTTGTTTTCAGTTGTGTTCTCTAGCAAAAATCATCTCTACAACTGAGTTTTCTCACTACACTTCTTAGAGCCAAAAATTTCCTACTCAATCTATAAGGAAGTTGTAAAAGAGTGAGAGTTTGTAAGAAGTTTAGTGATCTTGTTGTGATCACTTTGGCTACTTGTGTTCATCTTGTTCTTGTGGAGACACCTCTTCGGTAGAGGTTCTTGTAAGTGGTGGAGCTCGGTGCTCGGGTCTTCGGTAGACCGTTGTAATCGTCCTCGGTGGATAGTGGAAACCCTTCACGGAGGTGAAGGCGGGGAGTAGAGCGGTGGCTCGAACCTCGAAACAAACATCTTGTGTTTGCGATTGCTTTGTGTCCATATTGCTTTAAATTTCTCTTGCACTCTTTTGCTTTAAATTACTTGCTTGAGATCTAGTTTCTTACCTTGTGTTATTGCCTCTAGTTTGTGATACTTGTGATATATCTTGTGGGCATTTCATCATTGCATACTATTCATTCTTTGTTCGATCAATTCTCATACAACAAGGTTGCATTGCGCACCTCTAACCCATTCAAGGGGAATTGGGAGGAAGGAGTTCAGAACCTCTCACGGGGTATTCGGCTCTTAGTCTTGTTTTGAGAGATGTTGCATCATTCATCCATCTTAGTTTTAAAAGGATTGTTAGATTAGCAATTACACCATTCACCCCCCTCTAGGTGTTTTTTCAATTGGTATCAGAGCTTGTACTCTAGGCTTTTGGCTTAACAACCTTAGAGAGATCCTAATATTGCTAATCATTTCATTCATTCTCACTTAATAAAAATGGCCGATGGAATTAAAACCCCTCCTAAGTTTGATGGACTAACTTTCCCATATGGAAGGTTAGATGACCGTTTTCTTGCAATCTCTAGGAAGTCGAGTTGCAAAGGCCGTGACCAAACCCTTCAGTGCACCCCTGGTGATGAATCCACTTGGTCCGAAATTGAGACTAATGAATTTGATGCCAATGCTAGGGCTCATTATGCACTCCTTCAAGCCCTTAATGATGATGATATAGCTAGAGTTATTCATTGCAAGTCCGCATATGAAATTTGGACACACTTGCTAGTTACACATGAGGGGACCTCACAAGTAAAGAGGGCTAAGATAGACCTTCTTCGGTCCCAATATGAAAACTTTTGCATGCAAGAAAATGAAACCATAGATGATATGGTTACAAAATTTACTAAGATTACTAATGGACTTTCTTCTCTAGGTGATGGTATTGACAATGACCAAGGAGTAAGAAAGATCATCCGGGCCCTTCCTCCTTCATGGGAAGTAAAAGCAACAACCTTGAAGGAACTCAATGACAAGGAGGAGATGGAGCTAATTGGTCTCATTGGGAACCTCAAAACCCATGAGATGGAAAGAAAGGCAAGGGAAGATATGGCTCTTCCAAGAAAAAGACTATAGCCTTCAAGAGTCAATCCACACACTCCGACGACGACGATGAAGAAGAAGATGACGAAGAACTCTCACTTCTTGTAAAGAACGTCCGGAGGATGTACAACAAGGCTAAATTTCAAGAAAGGAGGAGATGGCAAGGAGGTAAAGAAGAAAGAAAGATCATTTGCTTTAATTGCCAAAGACCGGGGACACATTGTAGCGGAATGTCCGGATAAAGTAAAGCCCTCCACCTCAAAGAAGCCTCACAAGAAGAAAGCAATGAAGGCTACATGGGATTCCGAGAGCGAATCCGAGGAGGAAATTGATACCGCCAACATGTGCTTCATGGCCAATGAAGGCACAAGCAAGGTAACCCCTTCCACTTCTCTTAATGATGAACTTTCCATGGATGAATTAGGAGAAGCATTTGTAGAACTATCACATAACTATGATTTTCTAAGAACAAGTATTTAAAATGAAAAAGGAAAATGAATATCTTAATCATCAAGTTTTTACTCTTTCTAAAAAAAAGATGAATTACTTTCCACTCTGTTTCCACCAAAAAAAATGACAAATATAAGATTGCTTGTAAAGGCAAGTCCCCACTAATTGTTTCTAATGAGATTACCATGCTTAAAGAAAGAATAGACTCATTAGGAATTGTTTTGAAAAATTGTAGTTTGATAAGAAGAAGATAGAGGCCATGTTTCCTAAGAAACAAGCCCCTAGAAAAATGTTTACCATGCTCATGCTCATGTTCATACCACACAACCTTTACATCGTGGCAAACCCCCAAAACATGCTCACACTTCACACACACATCATGCATTCATGTATGGAAGAGTGTTCTCATGTTCACATTGTGGGCGGAAAGGGCACTTAGCTAATTTTGCTATGATAGACTAAGTGCATCTTGTCATAATGTTTGGGTTCGAAACACTAACTTTCAAGGACCAAGAAAATTTGGGTACCAAAGTCAACGATTTTGTTAAATGATGTAGGTACCATCCAAGGCCCAAAGACGTAGAGAATTGTGGTATCTTGATAGTGGTTGCTCAAGGCACATGACTTGGGACATCAACAACTTTGCAACCCTATCAAGATACCATGAAGGTGGCACCG
Organism: Agave tequilana; assembly: GCA_038442645.1. Taxonomy (NCBI): domain Eukaryota; kingdom Viridiplantae; phylum Streptophyta; class Magnoliopsida; order Asparagales; family Asparagaceae; genus Agave; species Agave tequilana. The sequence goes on from JAVJIF010017290.1 coordinate 103,585, forward strand.
TCACCTTCGGAGATGATGCCAAGGGTAAAATCATCGGTATTGGTAATGTAAAACTCGGCACATCCCCTTTAATTGAGAATGTAGTTTTAGTTGATGGCCTCAAGCATAACCTCTTGAGTGTTAGTCAACTTTGTGATAAAGGCTTTGATGTTGTTTTTGATAATGTAGTTTGTAAAGTAATTGATAGAATTTCTAATACTTGTGTGTTTCCGGTTTTTGTGAAAGTAATGTTTATATGATAGATATGTCTAATATGTCTTGTAATATTACTTGTTTAAAAGCCCTCGATGATGACTCTTGGTTGTGGCATAGAAGATTAGGCCATATTTCATTTGACCATATATCTAGGTTAAACACAAAGGAAATGGTGAAAGGTATTCCTTGTTTGAATTTTGAAAAGGACCGAGTTTGTGACGCATGTCAATTTGGGAAACAAACTAAGTCTTCTTTCAAGTCAATTAAGAATATCATGACATCACGTCCTTTGGAGCTAATCCATATGGATCTATTTGGCCCTACACAAACCAAAAGTCTAAGTGGGAATAGATTTGCATTTGTTTTGGTGATGACTTTTCACGGTTTACTTGGGTTTCTTTCTTGAACACAAAAATCAAGCATTTTCATATTTCTAATCCTTTAAGAAAAGAGTTGAAAAAGAAAAGATGTTTCAATTTTAAGGATAAGAAGTGATAGAGGAGGTGAATTCATTAACCTACCCTTTACCACTTTTTGTGAAGAACATGGAATAAAGCATGAACTTTCTTGTCCTAGAACTCCACAACAAAATGGAGTAGTTGAACGGAAAAATCGAACTTTACAAGAGATGGTTAGGACAATGCTAAGTGAATATGGTCTACCACATTATTTGTGGGCCGAGGCCGTAATACATCATGCTATATATCAAATCGTGTTTTCTTGTGCAAAAATACTTCAAAAACTTCTTTTGAAATGTACTTTTCTAGAAAACCAAATGTTTCATATTTCAAGGTTTTTGAATGCAAATGTTTTGTTTTAAATACAAAAGATAATTTAGGAAAATTTGATGCTAGATCTTATGAGGCAATTTTTGTGGGTTATTCTAATACAAGTAAGGCTTATAGAATCTTCAATAGATCATCTTTGACTATTGAGGAATCTATACATGTTAACTTTGAAGAATCTAACTTGTTTGTTAAGAATGTTGTAGAAATAGATGCATTGGATGAAGGCTTGGAGAAAGTGACCTTGGAGGATACACCTACTATGGGAGACAAGCCAAAGGATGATGAAGGAAGTGAAGCTAAAGTAGAAGAGGCTCAAGGAAATGAAATTCAATCAATTGAAGTGGAGCCTAATCAACAACTTTCAAAGGATTGGAGATACAATCCTCATCATCCCAAGGACCTCGTCATAGGTGAAGTATCAAAAGGGGTAACCACTCGCTCTAAACTTCATGATTTTGTGGTCATTATGCATTTATTTCTCATGTTGAACCCAAGAACGTCCTCGAAGCCGAGGCCGATTCATATTGGTTGCTAGCCATGCAAGAGGAACTCAATCAATTTGAGCGCAACCAAGTGTGGCACCTTGTTCCTAGGCCCCACGATAGACCAACAATTGGTACTAAGTGGATCTTTAAGAACAAGTTGGATGAATCGGGTAACGTTGTTAGGAATAAAACTAGGTTAGTTGCCCAAGGTTACACTCAAATCGAAGGAATCGATTTTGAAGAAACCTTTGCACCCGTAGCACGGCTTGAAGCCATACGGATGACACTAGCATTTGCCTCTTATAAAGATTTTAAATTGTTTCAAATAGATGTTAAAAGTGCTTTTCTAAATGGTTTTATTGAAGAGGAAGTGTATGTTGAACAACCCCCCGGGTTTGTTGATCCTACACATCCGGATTTTGTGTTTAAATTAGATAAAGCTCTTTATGATTTAAAACAAGCCCCTAGGGCTTGGTATGAAAGACTTTCTTCATTTTTAATTTCAAATGGTTTTAAGAAGGGCAAAATTGATACAACATTATTTCCAAAACATGTAGAAAATGATATTCTTATTGTACAAATTTATGTAGATGATATTATTTTTGGGTCTACTAATGAATCTCTTTGCCAAGCTTTTGAATCATGCATGAAGGAAGAATTTGAAATGTTTATGATGGGGGAACTCAACTATTTCCTTGGACTCCAAATCAAGCAAAGGAAGGATGAGATCTTCATCAATCAAGCCAAGTACACAAAGGAATTAATCAAAAGGTTCGGGCTTGAAGGATCTAAAGTGAGCAAACTCCCATGGCAACAACAACAAAACTTGATAAGGATGAACAAGGTAAAAGTGTAGACATTAAGCTTTATCGTAGCATGATTGGTAGTTTATTATATTTGACGGCTAGTAGGCCGGATATTATGTTTTCCGTTTGTCTTTGTGCACGTTTTCAATCTTGTCCTAAAGAGTCTCATATATTGCGGTTTAAACGCATAATTAGATACCTTAAGGGCACTATTGAAATGGGTTTGTGGTATCCGAAAATCGGCCAATTTTCAATGACGAGTTTTTCGGATGCCGACTATGCGGGTTGTAGGGTAGATAGGAAGAGCACAAGTGGAACATGTCAATTCCTAGGTAATTGTCTTGTATCTTGGTCTTCCAAAAAGCAAAATTCGGTAGCCCTTTCAACCGCCGAGGCGGAGTATGTTGCAGCCGGAGCTTGTTGTGCACAAGTTCTTTGGATGAAACATACTCTCCTCGACTATGATTTACACTTTGATCATGTTAAAATATTTTGTGATAATACTAGTACTATTCACATGACAAAGAATGCAAATTAACATAGTAAAACCAAACACATTGACATTAGGTATCACTTTCTTAGAGATCATTATGAGAAAGGTGATATTGATATAGACTATGTTTCTACCGATTTTCAACTTGCCGATATTTTTACTAAACCTCTAGATTATGCTAGATTTCTTTTATTTGTGGTGAGTTGAATGTTTGCATTATGGATTCTTAAAGATAAATTTCTCTTTAATATTTTGTTTGCTTTGTTTAACCCTTTTTGATGTATGACAAAAAGGGGGAGAAAATTGTTTGTTTATGGTGAAAAGAAAAAGAGTTTTGTTTGTTTATGGTGTATTTTGATGTATTTGAGTTTTTAACAAAACTTTGTGTTTTCAATGCCTTATGTATTTAGCTTTTCATAGTCATTCTTGATACATAGCATTATTTGAGGGGGAGCTTTCCAAAGCTCTTCTTCCATTTTTGTTTAAATAACTTATATGTTTTGTCATCATCAAAAAGGGGGAGATTGTTGGCCAAGGTTACAATCACCCGTGTTTAGTGTGTTTTGATGATTACAAAACATATTAGTTATTTGTACTAATATTGTTTATTGGTTAAGTGTGTTTCAGGGTTCTAACTAAACTAGAAGGCTTCTTCCCTAAAGGAAAGTGTTTTGGACTCAAGTCAACTCAAATTGGGCTCAAGAATCAAGTTTTGAAGATCATATGGTGGAAAGCCCTCTTAAAGCACTTGTAGTACTTAGAACCAATGTAAGAAATAGTTTGTTAAAGGTTGAGTTTGGAAAATTGGCTCTAGGATACACACACACATTTTTAAATACAAGTTTTCAAAGTTAAAGTTCTTGTTTCTAAGTTTTTCTCATGATTTGACAAATATACATGACTCCAAGTTTTACAAAGACATATATCATTTTTAAATCATGTATACTCTTTTCATCATGATACTTAGATACTCTTTACTTCAAAATAATTTTTACAACAAAAAATTCCAAGTCCTGCTGCTGTTTTTTCTGTTTCAGGCTTGACCGGCCGACCGGCACGGTCGACCGGCGCCCGTATCAGGACATGCACGTTTGTGCACGTCTGTCGGCCGACCGCTCGGGTCGACCGACTGATAGCAGTTTGCTCTCGGGTTTTCTGGGTCGACCGCCCGGTCGACCGCCCGAAGAAAACTGTGTTTTCTTTTAGAGGACGGTCGACCCGACCGGTCGACCCGAGCCCAACGGCTCTTTGCCATCTGAGCTGGCGGCCGACCGGCCCGGTCGACCGCCAGGCCTGCAAAAGCCCAACGGCTCTTTCCTCTTTTGTGCAATTCTGAAATCTGTCTTTTTAATCTGTTTTGGCAGACTTTTTCTGAGGTTTTGGAGAACTTTTTCAGGTCAAATAAACCTAAAATAAATTGTTTTTAACCTATTTCTCTCCCTATAAATAGAGGAGGAGAGTCTCTTGCAAAATACTAAGAAATATACCTAAGTTTTAAAAGAGAAGAAAAGTTTTTAAGCTCTCCATTTTCCATTCTTTCTTGAGCTTGTTTTCAGTTGTGTTCTCTAGCAAAAATCATCTCTACAACTGAGTTTTCTCACTATACTTCTTAGAGCCAAAAATTTCCTACTCAATCTATAAGGAAGTTGTAAAAGAGTGAGAGTTTGTAAGAAGTTTAGTGATCTTGTTGTGATCACTTTGGCTACTTGTGTTCATCTTGTTCTTGTGGAGACACCTCTTCGGTAGAGGTTCTTGTAAGTGGTGGAGCTCGGTGCTCGGGTCTTCGGTAGACCGTTGTAATCGTCCTCGGTGGATAGTGGAAACCCTTCACGGAGGTGAAGGCGGGGAGTCGAGCGGTGGCTCGAACCTCGAAACAAACATCTTGTGTTTGCGATTGCTTTGTGTCCATATTGCTTTAAATTTCTCTTGCACTCTTTTGCTTTAAATTACTTGCTTGAGATCTAGTTTTCTTACCTTGTGTTATTGCCTCTAGTTTGTGATACTTGTGATATATCTTGTGGGCATTTCATCATTGCATACTATTCATTCTTTGATCGATCAATTCTCATACAACAAGGTTGCATTGCGCACCTCTAACCCATTCAAGGGGAATTGGGAGGAAGGAGTTCAGAACCTCTCACGGGGTATTCGACTCTTAGTCTTGTTTTGAGAGATCGTTGCATCATTCATCCATCTTAGTTTTAAAAGGATTGTTAGATTAGCAATTACACTTATTCACCCCCTCTAGGTGTTTTTTCAGTAGTATGATGAGCATGTGTGGTATGAACATATTTCTTTGGAGTAAGTTTCTTCTTAAGAAACATTGCCTCCAACCTAACTTGATCAAATTCACATTTCTTTAATACATCTCTTAAAGAATTATTTATCTTTTAGAATAAAAATCTCATTTTATCAATTAATAAAAATTTTGTTTACATAAAATTTTTTATGCATCAAAATCTTTTTGTGTGGATAAGAGTATGGAAGATAAATCATCTTTAACAATTTTATTTTGAAGGGTTTCATTTTTCATTTTTATTTTTAAATACTTTTTTTAAAGAAATCATAGTTGTTAGACAACGCTTCAAAGCCTCACCCAGTTCATCCATTGTTAATTCACAATCGTCTAGTGAGGGTTCGGTTATTACCTTAAGTGTGTTATCATTAGTCATGAAACACACGTGCGTCTTATCTACTTCTTCATTGGTTTCACTCTCCGAGTCCCACGTAGCCTTGAGAGCCTTCTTTTTGTAGGGCTTCTTGGAGGTTGAAAGTCTACTTTTGGTCTTCGGTCAATCCGTAACCATGTGGCCCGGCTTCTGGCAATTTAAGCATATGACCTTCTTGTCTTCTTTTCCTTACCATCTTCTTCTATTGTTAAAGTTGGCCTTATTGTACATCCTCCTAATATTTTTTACTAGTAGGGAGAATTCTTCATCATCCTATTCTTCATCATCATCGTCAGAGATGGTGGAAGTGGATTTAAAAGCGATCATCTTCTTCTTTTGTGGTGCTAGCTCTTTTCTTGTCTTCCTCTCTATTTCATGGGTCTTAAGCTTTCCTATAAGACTGATGAGCTCCATCTCTTCTTTGTCGTTTAGCTCCTTCAATGTAGTACATCCCATGAGGGTAGAAGAGCCCGAATGACCTTCCTTACTTTTTGATTATTGTCAATGACATCACCTAAAGAAGCAAGACCATTAGTTATTTTAGTAAATCTTGTTACCATGTAATCAATGGTGTCATTTCATGCATGGTGAAATTTTGTTATTGGGAACGCAAGAGATCAATTTTTGCTCTTTGACTTGTGACATTCTTTCGTGTGTGACTACTAGGTGTGTCCAAATCTCGTGGGTGATTTGCAATGGATGACCCTAGCAATATCGTCATCGTTCAAAGTTTGGCTTGAAGAAAGGCATAGTATGCCTTAGTATTTGTATCAAACTCTTTAGTGGTAATGTCGAACCAAATGTCCTCATCATCAATGGGTACACTAAAGGGTTTAGTCACCACTTTTGCAACCCGGCTTTCTAAGGATTGCAAAAATACGGTCATCTTAACCTTCCATATAAGAAAGTTAAGGCCATCAAACTTGGGAGGGGTCTAATACCTTCGATCATTTTTACTAAAGTGGATGAAGATAAAATTGTAAAAGAAGTGATTAGCAATTAGAATTTCTCTAAGGTTGTTAAGTCAAAAACTAGAGACCAAGATTCTGATACCAATTGAAATACACCTAGAGTGGGGTGAATAGGTGTTTTGCTAATCAAATGCTATTTTAAAGCTATTTATGATGAAATATGCAAACTGTCACTCAAAATAAGAATTGAAGCCGAATCCCTATGAAGGGCTCTAGAACTTCTCTTCTTTGATTCCTCTCTATAATGAGTTGAGGTGCTCAATTGCCTCATTATTGAGATGAGTATAGACTGATAGTGAAAGTGATGAATGAAATGCAAGCAATGAAATTAAGCAAAATGAACAACTACACAAAGGTGAAATATAAAAATCAATAGAGAGCAAGACACAAGCAATCACAAACACAGGATTTGTTCCGAGATTCAAGCTACCGCGTTACGTCCCCGCCTTCACCACTATGAAGGATTTCACTATCCTCTAAGGGATCTTTCACAAAGGGATTACAACTTAGTCTACACAAGACCGGAGTACACAACTCCACTAACTCATCCCTCTACATAAGGGGTAGCACAAAACTAATTGAGGTTACAAAGCTCTTAGTGATCCAAAGAGATCACAAACACTCTCTCTTACAACTTCTTATAGAGTAGGATATGAAATATAGCTCAAGAAGTTAAGTGAGATAATAAATTCAGTTGAAAAGATGTGAAGAGTTTTAAAAACAACTAAAAATAGCTTTAGAAAGAAAGAACTTAAAAATTGGAAGCTAGTAAAACTTTTTTCTTTTGAAACGAACTTGAAAACTTGTGTAAATTTCTTTTTTTTTAAAACCAAAACCAATGACCCATATATATTAGCAATGAATAAATATCATTTGTACGTCATACCAGGTCATTTGGGGTGTGTTTAGACGCTTGGAAACCAAAAATGCCCATTAGAATCTACTAAAAAACAAAATAGACTAAAAAACTAGCCGTTATAGCCATGGGCAAGCTGTCGGTCGACCAGCCAGTCAACCGATAGTTCATCCATAAAAAGCCTTGGCTCCGGTCGTCCGGCCGGTCAACCGCTTGGCCGTTCAAAAAGAGAAACAAAAACGTCGGTCGACCGGGTCGGTCGACCAACCCTAACTGAGAGTTATGGTCTCTCAGTCGGTCGATCGTAAGGGTTAGTGGTCAATCGATCGAGCGATCACTGCACAAAAGTGCATGCCCCTGGGCCAAAGGCCCGATCGACTGGGCGGTCGATCGTTTTGGCCAGAAACAGTCACCGGTCAACCATCCGGTCGACCGTTCTGGCCTGAAACAGTTTTCTTGATATATTTTGAGTTTCAAACAATTTTTAAAATATTTTGTATTAGTTTATGGGTAATGTAGCAATGTCTAGGTGATGAAATACATGTTCTAAACTTGTTATAAAATTTTGAAAAATTATGAGACATGTATTAAAATTAAACATGCAAAATACCAATGCTAACAAAACTTATATTTTTCAAAATCGTGTATTTTGTGTGTGTAACTTCTGAAGCATCACAACTATATTCTACACTTTAACAAACTAATATTTTATAAGGCTCTAGATGACTACAAGATCTTCAATCAGGCTTCTCCTTTGATGATGTTTGAATGCTTTGAGTTTTAATCCTATATTTGAATCTCCTTAAGTCCCCAATACCTTCCTTTAGAAGAAGAAAACTCTTTGAATTCTTAGAACCCCGAAATCTTCTTAGACCCGTTAAATATTTTAATAGTTTTAAGCATATTAAAAATCCAACAAAAATTAGAAATTGCATAAACTAAACCTATTAAATTTATTAGACTCAGAGAACCATATTCCTACCCCCAAACTAATTAATCAAGATTAAAATCCCTTATAACTATCAAGTAAAATATCCTTTTAAAAATCTAATAATTTATATTGAAATAATTTATGTAGATTTATCGGAGCCTTATGATTTCAGTTCTCTGAACTTGGGATCGAGTTCAGATGAGTGTTTCTTTTCTTTGTGTAATTTTATTAAATTTTGTTGTGAGTGTTTCTCTTCCTTGTTTAATTTTATTAAATTGTGACATTATTTCTCTTCTTTGTTTAATTTTATTTAATTTTGTCGTGAGTGTTTTTTTCCTCCTTCAGTTAAACAAGATTTTAAATGATTTTTTTAGTTATGTAATTATGCTATAAAGGCGATTTAAATGATCAAGCTAGAGTTCTAGTATTTATAAATTTTATAGTTTCATGAATTATCTCCATGTATTACCTGTAGTATATTTATGTATTCCTGCATGTAATTAAGTTCATTTGTTCTTAGTAATAAACCTACATGATTACTACATGACATCGGTTAGGACTTTACCACTAAAACTCACTGGGTTGACATTTATGATATTTATCTGATGACCATCATGTCCATGTTATCTAACTACTGGGAAAAATATTGTTATGCGGTAATAACCTCGTCCTGCTTATCATGTTCACCGACATATATATCTTGTTATACATGTACCACGATTTCACTTTTGATGTTGTTACTGCTATCATTACCGAGTTATCCCAGTAAATTTAGGTAACATGTACATTTAATAATCTTAATAACTAATGACATGATATTAAATAACTTACACTGGGATTGGAGAAATTGATGGAGGAGATAGCGTCTGTATTTTAGGTGGACCTAAGATTTAGGTTGCGCAGCCGAAAGAGGGTTCCTCTGCAGGGTTTCCGTGGGGGTGACTGACACCCCATCCTATTCCTGTTCCTGTTATACATGTTATACATGTACCTAACCTGTTATAAATGTTCCTGACTGTCTTGCGGTAGGTCCTGGTTCAGCGCTAGGAGTCTAGGCCGTGGTCCTGAGTATGCACGGGACCCACCTAAAACACAGACAATGTCTCCAATCGACCAGTTTCAATAACTAAGGACCTCGATTGGCACGTGTAGTAGACGTAGTATGTGATGCGTCTATTACATGTGACAATTGGCATTCGCTGACATAATTAATAATGATAAACTGTTAATGTATTGTGACTGACCGTGATCGCCTGACTGTACATATATATAACTATGATCGACATATAATTATACACATGACCAGATTGTATACCAGACTAGTGACATATGTTAGGTTACACATCTTGACATTAGTGGTCAGGATACCAGTTATATATCATTTATAATTTGTTCTTGACATTGATTATTCTATTATGTTTTATTTCAGTTATCATGTTGTTATTGCTTGCGTTGTTATGCACGAACACCTTTTCTTTTACACATACATTAGGTCGCTTCTGACGACTCTGGATTCACACATCCAGGATTTTTGGACACCTTCTTATATTGTTTAGGTGTTCATGTGATCGTACACGTTACGAGGAGCTGGAGTCTCTCTTTTCTTGATTATATGTATTATTCCTCTTTTATTCATGTATATTTCTGATTCTATCTTTATTGCATCCAGTTGTTATTTTCTTTCCTTTATTCTTCTGTTATCATTGTGTTAGATATTTATATGTCATATTGTAGTGATATTAATTTATCATTGTAGATTTTGTAGCTTGTTCTGGTACTTTAGGCTTAGCGTATGTGCGTGGATATTTTTCTCGCGTACATACGTCGCCGACCTTCGTCGCGACTTCGTTTTCGCGTATTTTGGGAAGCGGGGCGTGATATGGTTTTCTATTGGGAGACTAGGACGAAAGGTTCAAGTGGACTCAGTATCATCATGTGATAGTATATGTTATATTGCAGTGTAATTATAATTTGTTTAAGTTATCGATAAGATTTATGTTCCCTTTTTATGTCGAACCTGACTCTGATACCAAGAAAACCCTGTCACGCCCCGCTTCCAAAATACGTGAAAAAGAGTCGCGATGAAGGTCGGCGACGTATGTATGCGAGAAAAATATCCACACACATACGCTAAGCCTAAAGTAAGCTGAACAAGGTACAAAATCTACTACGATAAAGCAATATCACTGCAATATGACATACAAATATCTAACACAATGATAACAGATGAATAAAGGAAAGAAAATGACAGCTGGATGCGATAAAGATAGAATCAGGAAATAACATGAATAAAAGAGGAAGAATACTTATAATCAAGAAAAGAGAGACTCCAACTCCTCGTAACACGTACGATCACACGAACACCTGAACAATATAAGAAGGTGTCCAAAAATCTTGGACTTACGAATCTAGGGTCATCAGAAATAACCTAATGAGTATGTGTGTAAAGGAAAAGGTGTTCGTGCATAACAACGCAAGCAATAATAACATGATAACTGAAATATAACATAATAGAATAATCAATATCACGAACAAAGTTATGAACGATATATAACTTGTATCTTAACCACTAATGTCAAGATGTGTAACCTAGCATATGTCACTAGTCTGCTATACAATCTGGTCATGTGTACAATCATATATCGATCATAGTTATATATACGTACAGTCAGGTGATCACTGTCAGTCACAATACATTAACAGTTTATCATTATTAATTATGTCAGTGAACGCCTATTGCCCCATGTAATAGACGCATCCTATACTACGTCTACTACACGTGCCAATCGGGGTCCTTAGTTTTTGAAACTGATCGGTTTGAGACATTGTCTGTGTTTTTAGGTGGGTCCCGTGCATACCCGATACCACGGCCCAGACTCCTGACGCTGAACCAGGACCTACCGCAAGGCAGTCAGGAACATGTATAACAGTCAGGTACATGTATAATAGGAACAGGACGGGGTGCTATTCACCCACGGGAACCCTACAGTGGAACCCTCTTTCGGCTGCTCAACCTAAATCCTAGGTCCACCCAAAATACAGACGCTGTC